>JBBPNR010000611.1:0-20220 GCA_038091015.1 Boletus vermiculosoides
GCGATGAATGGAAAGCCGCATTCACATGCTTTAAGGGCGCATTTGAACCCCTCGTTATGTACTTCAGATTATGCAATTCCCCCGCGACCTTCCAAGCGATGGTCAACGACATATTCACAGATATGGATGGAGTTGTTGTTGTTTACATCGACGATATCCTTATTTTCACAAAAATAGATGACCAGAAAGAATACAATAGAATCGTACTGGAAGTCTTATGAAGACTACAAGAGAACGACCTTTTTGTCAAGCCAGAAAAGTGCACTTTCTCAGTCACGGAGGTTGATTTCCTTGGATGATTGTGGGAAAGGACGGAATTACAATGGATGCTTCGAAAGTATCCGCTATATGGGAATGGCCCGAACCAAAGACGGTTAAAGGAGTACGGAGCTTCTTAGGACTTGCCAATTTCTACAGGCGGTTCATCAAGGATTACGCTGCAGTAGCAAGGCCGCTGCACGACTTGACGAAGAAGGATGAACCCTTCCATTGGCTAGAAGCCCAACAGAACACTTTTGACACACTCAAAGGAGCATTTACCACCGCACCAGTTCTCACTTACCCAGACAAGACATGCCCGTATCGCCTAGAGTGCGATGCATCAGATTTCGCCACAGGAGCAGTGCTCTCAATTATGAAAGACGGCATATGGCACCCAGTTGCCTATAGTTCACATGCCATGACACCTACAGAACATAATTATCCCATTGCCGATAAGGAGATGCTTTCGGTCATTCAAGTGCTAGAGAATTGGCACCACCACTTAGAAGGAGCTTGGCTACCATTTGAAATATGGAACGATCACGCCAACCTCCAGTGGTTCATGACACGACAAGATCTTAATCGACGCCAAGCGCGCTGGGCAATGTACCTTTCCAGATTCAACATGACTTGGCACTACAAGCCAGGGTCTACGATGGGCAAAGCAGATGCGCTATTGAGATGTGAAGAACACATGGAGGGTATTGAGGATGATAACAAAGGAATAACAGTTATTACCCCAGACAAGATCAGATCTGGAATCTTGATTCAGGATGATGGGTCTATCTTACGACAAAAGATATTCAATGCAACATGCTTGCTCAGCAAAGCGGATGTACAGAGGCTTGCCAAGAAGGGTATTGCCGAGGAATGCGATGGATGTCTTTACGACAACCTAGGGCACATTTATGTGCCAGATTTGAACATTCTCAGGATGGAGATCCTTGAGAAACATCATGATTCCCCCCTCGCAGGTCACCCAGGTTATGAGAAAACACTGGAACTCCTGCAGAAACATTACTATTGGCCCGGGATGGCCACATTCACGAAGGACTATGTATCACACTGCGAGACGTGTGCTAGGTTTAAAGGAACCAATACAGCACCAGCAGGCTTATTACACCCTCTCCCTATTCCGAATACCCCATGGGAACACATCACAGCCGACTTCATCACCGGACTTCCTAATTCCCATGGATATAACGCTATTCTCACGGTCGTGGACAGACTTTCCAAAGAAGTGGAACTGATCCCGACATACAACACATGCTTGGCTATAGACACAGCCAAACTCTTTATGAACAACGTTTGGAAGCATCATGGACTTCCACACTCTATTACCTCAGACCGCAGGCCACAGTTCGCCTCGCAAGTTATGAAACACCTTAATGACATGCTCGGTATTGATACCAAGCTTTCCACTTCTTTCCATCCACAGACAGATGGACAATCAGAGATTGTAAACAAGGAAGTTGGAAAATTCCTATGCATCTTTTACTTTGACAAGCAAGAATTATGGAGCGATTGGCTTGCCATCGCACAATTTTCAATAAACAACAAAAAGCATACGTCAACAAAGAAGTCACCGTTTGACGTAACTCGGTCTTACGAGCCATGCACGGGAATAGAACCCATTGCATCGGATCATGCTCCTTCTGCGCAACAGTTTGCCAAGGACATGAAGGCTACTATAGACAAGGCCAAGAAAAACATGCTGCAAGCACAGCAAAATATGAAAACACAAGCGGATAGACACCGCTCATCTCCACCTCCCTATGCCATGGGCCAACTAGTATGGTTGTCCACAGAAAACCTAAGATTAACCTGTGCTTCTAAGAAGCTCAGTGAACGATGGCTAGGCCCGTTCAAAATTATGTCACTCAAAGGAGAAAATGCAGTAGAACTGCATCTACCAAGATCTATGCAGATTCACCCAGTCATGAACGTCTCACGGATAAAACCATACAAGGACCATTTGGAGGGACAGCCCTCGCACTGGCCAGGACCAGTCAACGTCTCAGAAGACCGCGACAACGAATGGGAAATCGATTACCTATGCGATTCCTGCCTTAAAGGAGGCAAACTCAAATATCTAGTCCACTGGAGGGGCTACTCAGAAACAGATCGGACTTGGGAACCGAAGTTGAATCTTGTCAATGCCAGCGAAGTATTGAAAGAGTTCCACTCAACTCACCCTTCAGCGCCTAGAGCATTGAGTATCCCACCTGATCAATTTATGCTACTCTTTGAGAAGCAACCAGAGCCATTGACTGAGCTCTCGAAAAAGAACACACCCTATAATTGTCTGGAAGCCGATTCATAGAGAGGGGGTAGTGTTACGGTCGTAATCGGATATTCTTTTTCTTTATCTTATCGGATCACGTGATAGTCACATGTGCTCACCCAGATCATTTTCACCTTCTCTAGAGCCACTAGATGGACTTGCGCTATGGATGTACTTTGATTCTTTCCTTCATCCCCGATCGGATCTGAGATCCAATCCTGATATGGTTATATTATTTCTCACGTTCATCTCCGTCATGCTTTCATTCCACTCCCACCATCAACATGTGTATTTAATCACCACTCCTTCCATTCCACATGCCTATGCCTCACATATTTAATTACCGATACCCTATGCCCTAGATCAGTAGATCTAGACACCACATGTACAAACATAGTATGCATATATTGTTACGGTCGTAATCTGATATTCTTTTTCTTTATCTTATCGGATCACGTGATAGTCACGTGTGCTCACTCGCACCAGTTTTACTTTCTCTAGAGCCACTAGATGGACTCGCGCATGGACGCACTTTGATTTCTTTTCTCTTCCCCGATCGGATCTGAGATCCAATCCCGATATGGTTATATTATTTCACACGTTCATCTCCGTCATGCTTCCATTTCACTCACACACTTACATGCGTATTTAATCACCGCTCCTTCCATTCCACATGCCGCATCCTCACGTATTTAATTACCGTCTACCCTATGCCCTAGATCAGTAGATCTAGACACAACATGTACACACATAGTATGAATATATAAACCCAGAGGACTACGGCTGGAATCCCCAGTCTAGTCTCTTTGGATATTCCATTCAAAGCAGGACTCAGGAGACCTTAGGGCTCATTTCGCATTCCTCCCTCTTTTCGACTTTACATCGATCAGTTTGGTGTTACTTGAAGCAATAGTTGCTTTGATCATTTCATATATAAACCCAGAGGACTACGGCTGGAATCCCCAGTCTAGTCTCTTTGGATATCTCATCTAAAGCAGGACTCAGGAGACCTTAGGGCTCACTTTGCATTCCCTCTTCCTTCACTTGACTTGACATCAATTGTAGTTTGGTGTTACCTGAAGCATAGTTGCTTTGGTCCATTTCACCCGCTCTCACCTTGCATGCAGAAGTGGCTACACAATGTGTGCAATCATGTGCATGGTGTAGTCGCTCCTGCATGCTTTCTGGGTATGCCTAGAATTATTGTTGTAAAGATGAGTGCAGCCCCTGTCTCACTGCCTCACCCTTGCCCTCACTCTCATCTCATCATCTCACTGTCTTGCCCACCTTGTCCTTGCTCTTGTCTTGTCTCATCCCCATTCTCACCCCCACTCTTGTTCCTGTCTCACCCTCACTCTTGTCTTGCCATCTTGCCATCTTGCTGTCTTCCCCCCACCCTCACTCCCACTCTTGTCCCCATCTCACCCTTGCTCTTGCCTTGCCATCTCACCATCTCACCATCACTATCTCACCACCTTGCCCTTGCCCTTGCCCTTGCTCTGTCTCACTGTCTTGCCATTGCCCTCACACCACATCACACTCGCTCTCATCTTGCCCCCACCCTCACCCCCACTCTTGCCTTGCAGCTTGAAGTGACTACACAATGCATGCAATCATGTGCATCGTGTGGTCACTCCTGCACACTTTCTGGGTATCCACAGGTTGGTTGATGTGTATGTGTATGCATTGTCAACAGTAGTGTTATGGTACAAATTTTGTTGGCCAACAGTAGTACTGTACAATGAAAGTTGCTACAGTAGACTATGTAGCCAACAATAGCAATGCCAATGGTATTGCTTGACGATGTAACCTATATTGGCAACAGATTATGTCATGTGGTTACATAGTGCAACAGCCACTTTCCTTTTTTACAGATGTTCATACCCAAGGACAAAATTTCATGAACAGATCTTTGCTACAGTGCATGCTCACAAGCATGCTCAAAATGGGAATGGTACCAGTGCTGGTGAGGGGAATGGTGGCAACTCCAGGAAGACTGGTGCTCAAAATCCACATGCAATTCTTTGTAAGATTTTGTTTTAGGTTGTCAATTGTGCTAACTATCTTCTTTTAGGATTGTTTCATGTTTGGGCTCTGCCTCATGCTGGCTTTCATGCCCACCATCTTGCTGCCATGTTCATTGTTGTGTTGTGTCATTTATCATGCTTTCCTCATTATCTTGCTGCTGTATTTGTCATGCTTGCCTCAGGCCACCTGGTTTTGTCAATTACTGCCTACTTTACAATCTTAATATGCTTGTCTATACAGGAGTAGTGACAGTATCACATTGTGCTTTTTTTACACTTGTGAGAGCCCAAAAAGCACAAAATAAGCAAAATAAGTTACAGACCTACCTTGTGGCATGCTTATTTGCTTTTCCTGGTTTACACTTACTCAGCAGAAAAAAGTATGAATAAGTGTGAATAAGTGGCACCTCATTTGCCTGATACATGGTGTGCACTAGGTATGTATGTAGTATTTTCACTTTGCAAGTATGGGGTTCTACGTTTGATAGCTCTGAGGTGGTCACAATGGTTAGCCAATCACATCATAATTAATGATTCATTGTGTAATAGTATACATGGGGCAATCACTTCAATTCTCGCTAGTACCTAGTCCATCACTGAAACCAAATTTTCTTTATTGAGATATGTAACCAAGTTGCAAAGGCAAAAAGTGATGCAATGTAACAAATTTTGCCATGTTCCTGATAACTAAATTGTACCTAATTAGACTGCTATCTTCCTTTGTGAATTGCTCAATTGTGCCAGCTATTGAGAATAATGACCCCAGTTTGCATTGTATGGCCCTAATATTGCAATCTCAGAGACACTTTGTAAGGGATGCTCACTTCCTGTCCATGTAGAATACCAATAAGGTTTTGTATCTTATTTTACAGACATCCTCTCTCTGGTTGCTTTTGGGCATCAATCCTGAGTTGGACAGTATTGAGCTTTTGAGAGCACTATGGAGAGCAAGCCCCTGAGGCTGTAAGATAACCAGGTATTTCTACTTCATGAAATACAGGCATTTATTCTAAGTCTACACTAAATGTTCATTCTAAGGCCAGTGCTCAATATTACAGCATATCTATGGAAGGCTTTACTCAAATCTAGTGTAAAATTTGAAGTCCTCATAAGTATCTTTTCATCATGCAATGACTCTTAATATTCTGATTCACTGGGCAACATATTAGCTAATTATTTTCGGTTTTGATGTTGTGGGTTTGTCATGCATACAAATAATGCTGGGAGCACACTTTACTTTGCATTATGTAGAGATATGGGTGTACAAGTATTTAATAACATTCCAGGAATACATGGAATGGCACATTATCAATATACTGGATTTGTAAGCATTTACTCCATTGATACAGTGATGGACGAATTGGCAATGTTCTGTGGCTGGAGGATTGAAGTATGCTGACAACCAAAAACCATGCTAAAAAATATAAGCAACTTGAAGCAGATATATTGTTTGTGGGCTCACCAGTTCCACCAGAGAAGGAGCTCTTCAATCACTTGGGCCTTGGCTTGTGACCTGGAACATTCAAACCAATCGAGTATGTTGTTGTAGAAAAGATTGTAGTTGAAGTTATCATCCTTGATGTCCCAGGAGGTGCTGCCAGACAGCACAAAACGGAGCTTAAGGTCTACTGTCAGCGCTGTGTAAATGGTGATGTTGTGACTGGATGGCTTACCTGAAGAGCAACATATGCAATGGCACAGGGCTGGATGGAACACATCTTGAGTAGACCTGCAACATCACAGCATGTGTGTGGGAGATACAAAAGCTTGCGAGGCTTGTTGCCTGCATTAGGCTGTCCACCAACATCTTCATCCTCAGGGTCCTCATGAGCAGAGCTTGGAGATGTGAAGATGCAACAAAATGCCTGTTGGTGAATTAATAGTAAAATGCAATGTACTAATGTAAAATGTATATTTCATGCACCCTCAATAGTAAGTCTCCTTTGAATAAGCCTGTGGATGGACACTGATGGTTGTACTGCCCTTCCAAGTACAGAGAAGTTGGCCACATATGTGCTGTTACTGGGTAGTTTGGGTGAAATATGTGAATGATGTTGCACATGCTAACAATGTGATTTATCCATGGACAACTTGAAAGGTGGAAAAGTGTACGTACCCCATGGCAAGCCAGTTGTAATCAACCAGGCAGATTAGTTGACCTGTGATGTCATGATATAACCCTCGCCCTTGCTTCTCATCAATGATAATGAGGAGGACTGGGTTTGGAGCTTAATGGTTCAACCAGATGGCAACCAATCTCTTCAATGTATTTGTGTCATCTCCATGTGCGCCATTAGCACCTCTCTTCAACTTCAATAAAGGTGAAATAGCTCTGAAGTCAGACCAAATTTGTTGATCAAGTTGACTTACCTCTTGGCAAACTGATGCCAAATCATCTGCATCAACATTGTCTCATGTGAGTTCTATAACTGATGGGCACCATTGAATGAGTTTCTTATAGGAATGAAAGGTGCATTCCTACCTGTCATAGTTCAGTCATCATTCAGGGGACAGAATATCACACACTTATCTCTTAGTCAATTCTACAAGATCAATATCATTCCCATCTTCCGCTTGGACAATATGCCAATCATATTTAGTGATCAAGTTAGTGACAGGGTCAGTGAGGCTCACAAGCTGGTGGATGGCTCATCCCTCATGCACATAAGAATGGATACTACAAACATCAGACAAACGAAAAAAGGTGAGTTGATGACACACAGTTGCTTTAGCATCTTGCTGACAAGTCTTGCATTCTCATCTTCAAGTGTAACAATACACTGCTTCAGGGCAGCATGTGTTTCAGGAGCTGGGCAATGAGGCATGTTTGAGTGACTTGGGTGAGTGAGTGATGACCTCTGAGTCTTTGCTGGACCTATATATATTTACTGAATAGAATGATCTGGAGGCAAAATCTCAACAAGATAAGCAGCTTCTCAAACTCAACCTTTCATGTCTTGATGTCTGTGATCAAGTAAGGGCTGATGAATCCATGGCTGAACCATGTGACATTTTGTAAGACAAGGCTACTATGAACAAATAATCAACTTTAACTTAGGATTGCTCCCATATACAATTCAAGACAAAAAAAAATGAAGAAAATGGAAAGACCATGACACAGCCAGGTTTGCACCAAGTCCATGCAGGGCTGTGTCCAACAGTTGTCCAAGAACTAAACTATATGTAGCTGACTGCAAAAATGGACACCATTAGGGGATACCAATGTACATTTCAACATATTCAATCAGCTGGCATATTTTATAGATTAAGAAGCTCCATTTTTCTGTGGAACAGCCTGAACAGGAACATTCTATTGAAGGCCACCACTCTAGCGAGCAACTACGTACCTTGGCTAGGCTTTGACAGGTGTCACAAAAAGCACCAAGCAGGGAAGTGATCAATGCTGATTCCCGTTGACCCTATCTCTTTGGGCCTGTCAATCATACTTTATCTATACTTTACTTCATTCCGAGTCTGAGTCACCCATTTCCACAAAGATTAGTGGCACTCTTGGTTGATTGTACAAGTACAGTAGCTACACTTCATCATAAGATATGTACATAGATTAAAGCTTTGCATCTAGCTTTTGCAATACCCCCAAGATTACAGTGAGAATCTCTGTTTGTTTACTCATATCTTGCTCCAACTTCTTCATCACCACTCTCAAGGAATTCTCATCAGCAACTTGCTCCAAGCTAAGGTCAATAGGGGACTGAAGATGATGACATTTGATTGGCCGAAATGGTTTGATTGGCACAAAGTTTACCTGATTTGTGTTGGTCAATCCTCTGAAGTTGTGGCAGGAAGTCTATAGTAGTTTATTGTGATATTGGGCTTCAGCTGAGAGAGTTACATACATATCTTAGGCTGTTTATTTGATTGCTTCCATTTTAAAGTCAGGGGATTGACGTTGTCTGCAGTTCCAATTATCTCACTTGTACCTCCTTTGTTATGGGGGGAGGTAGCATGGTCCACATGAGTGGGGCTGATGGGCTACATGTGTGGCTGTTAGTAGGTAGCAAATGGGTAAATACTATTTATAATTACCAGCATAGTCTCATTAGTGAGGACAATTGGGGAAGGGCTTGTTGGCAGGGAAGGAACAACAGGCATACTGACCTGACTATAAATATAGCAGCTATTCTTGTCAAATGGTGCACCTTGTATGGTACCTCCCCATTGTGCCTGACCCCACTTATCATAGGATTGTTCATCAGTATGGACTACACCAAAATCTGAGTTGAAGTCAGGACCAAAGAGATGCATTGAAGGGAAGTCTTGTCATCTGGAGAGGCAGCCTGGCTGCACAGAGGAATAGTGAAATAAGTTAGGTTGTTTGGTCTATATGCTCCCCGCTGTGGACTATGCCTCTAGTCAATGATATATAGCTACTTTCTTTGGATGTTGGTTTGCAAAGATTTGGAGTACTTACTAGTTTATGGTCCTCACCGTCTGAGTCCCTGATGTGAATGGATCATTTTAAGAGTCATGGTCAGATCTCAGATATGGCACAGAGACTTACATTGATTGATTTGTCTCCGTCACCATGCTTGAACTTAGTTGAATGGCTGCCAATATATCATACTCAACTGAGACTGGATGTACTAGTTTGGTGACCAGCCTGTCTAAAAGAGGTTGCACAAGACAAATATTGACAGCTCGATGGCTTTACATCCTTGCCTCTTTAGAATGACAGAGAAACAATGTGTGTTGACAGAGATAGCTGAGACTGTGAGATGCAAGACACACCAATTTGTTCTTGCTTGTATATACCCTTGAGTTGATCAAGTATAGATACAAATGAATACATTATACATATATTCTCATTCTCCAAGCTCATGAGATTATTGTTCTCTTTGCTAATTCTCTCATGTGGGATTTGGCACCTATGTGCCAGTAGTTGTAATATGGTAGTCATGTCTGAGCTGGCAAATGGGCTTACTGGTAAAGATATTCAGGGTGTAATGGCATCATTCATTGGACTTTCCATCAGTTTCAGTTGCTTACTCTATAGTAAGAACAACATTAGAATAGTCACAGTATTGTGCTCAGGTCTCTTACATCATGTTTAGGGGTCGCCTCTGGCAAAGCAGACTACAGCCATTTCATCCCAGTAGTACATATATTCCCTTGATTTGTGCTGCTGTACATTACCACTTGTCATGATAATGATACTAATCCAAAAATAGTGCACACCTTGTTATCATCTGAGTCATCATTTCAAAGCTCTGGTCTTGCAAGTGTCTTGCTAACCCAGGAGTCTGGATTCTGTGCATCCTGGCAGATGAACTCTGCTTGCACCACAGGATCTTCATGTGCATAGTGGCTACAATCTGCCAGTGCATCCACAAATGTGCTTTCTTGAAAAAGCCTGAGTATTACTTCTGCTGTACCATCATTGAACAAATATAATTGTGAGCTAAAGCAGGAGAATGGACACTTGTCCTGCTGAGACTTTTTGATTGGCATTGTGAGCCCTGTGATCAAGGCTCAGGGATTCCCCATACTCCCCTCACTAATCTATCCACTGGTGTGTATCACTTACATTTTCTATTTATTTGCAATTTGTGAACTGTTGATCCAAGAGATTTTGGCAATTCAAGTGGAGAAGGCTTGCCATTCCATGTGATCGGATTGCTACAGTCTCTGGCAGTACATCTATTGCTGTCACTCATCAAATTGTTGTCCACAGGGTGTGCACCTGAGGTTTTACCCTATCTTATGCCAATCTTGAGTTTATCATTCTTGTGCTTACTGTTACAAGTTGTCATTGTCTCTATTCTTGTTCTTCTTATCATTGAACTACCTATGCTTCCAATCATCATCTGCAGGTAATCTCATTCAAACACTGTCATTGCCTAATTATTTTCTCTTCTTTTTTTCACTAACCTAATCCATACTTTCCATCACCTTCTATAACATTCCATCATTAGTCAGCATTTCCTTACCAATTGATCCATCACCTTCTATGAAGTTCTATTTTCCTTTATTTGTCCTTTCATTCTCTGTCTGTATTTAAACCCTTGTAGTTCTACTCTTGTCCTTAAATTAGACCTACTTGGTATAATCACAACCTTGTCTTTGAACCTCTGCTCTCTAAGTCATCATTGTACTTTTGAGTCAATGCTCCTTGTTTACCTTTGTCATTGTAGAAGTCCTACAACTCCTCCATCTTAGTAGAAATCCTACTAGGCCATTCACCCTTGTCATTGTAGAAGTCCTACAACTTCTCTGTCTTTGTACAAGACCTACAAGACCGAACCTCAGAAAGACCGAGTCTACTACTATCCCTACCCGGGTTAGTTGTAACAAAAGGTCTAACTTTGCCTGAAGCTACCACCATTGTAGTCTTCCACCATTTCCTCTCAACTTCCCCCCTTGACCTCTTGCTGGTGGCATGGACCTCCAGGCAAAGACTCTGAACCATCAAACTCTGAGCAAGGAGAACCATCTCCTGACTCCAACCCTGACCTTGAACTCCTGTCCTTCAAAGATCAAGACGAGATTATAGATCTCTCTCATAATCTTTCCTTGTCGCTACACTTTTCTTGACAACCGACCCCACCAACCCCTACTCCCATGACCTCCAGACCTCTCTTCCCTCTTCCTCCTCCCACTCTCCCACTTCCACCACCACCACCTCCACCCCTGTTTCCTCAAGCACCTCCTCTGCCTTCTTTTCCATATATCCCACCGCCAACTATGTTCCACAAACCCACTGAACTCTGCATCACCACCCCTGAGAAATACAATGGCTCCTTTGAGACTGCCCTCCAATGGCTCCACACTGTCCAATTCTATCTCCATGTAAACAAAGACACCTACAAGGATGATGACAAACAGGTCACCTTTGCTCTTTTGTACATGACCTCTGGACCCGCCCTTACCTGGGCAACCACCTTTTGAATCAAATGCATCACTGGGACCACCATCAGCCTAGGAACCTTTGCTGACTTCATCACCGAGTTTAAGAAGTCCTTCAAACACAAAGACATCACTGGCAATGCCATTGCCTGGCTTTCCACCCAGAGGATGACTAAAGAAAAGAATGGAACTTTCTCCCCTTCTTTAAACCAGTACATCTCCGAATTCCAGAACTACACTGGAAGAGCAGGAATCACCAACCTGAATGTCCTTATTGGATACTTCTCCACTGGAATTCCCCCCTTCCTCATGAAAAGAATCATAATCATGGATACCATCCCCTCCACTATCACCGAGTGGTATGCGAAAGCCATCCACTTCCAAACTCAGTGGGAGAGAGCTGATGAAATTGCTCAATGAAGCTCCAAACCCTATCAGACAACCTACCACTCCTTCTCCTTGATGTCCTCTCCCTCAAAACTGAAAGACCCCAATGCCATGGACGTCAACATAATCAAGGTGTTGAAACTCACCCCCAATGAAAGGAAGAGATGCATTGAAAAGAAACTCTGCTTCCACTGCCAAAAACCCAGCCATCTTAGCAATGTCTGTACCACCTTCTTGAAGAAACCATTTGAGAAGAAAGTTCAACAAGTGGTTGAAGAAAAAGAAACCCTTCCTAAACTTGAAGATGTCAAAGAAGATGATGACAAGGCAAATGTCAGGAGGATCTCTTTTTCAAACATGGATTTTTAAATAGGGAAACCTGATCGATGCAGGCTTTCTCTCCTTCTTTGTGTGCTATAACTGTACGATCTACAATGAAATCTATGCAGATCCCAGTTCAACTCATCATACCATCACACACTCTTTAAATTGTTAAATTCTCCACCCTTGTAGACAGCAGTGCAGATATCTCCTGCATTGACTGGGACTTCGTCAAGAAACACCAACTCCCTCTTATGAAACTAAAAGAACCCCTACATGCCAGAAATGCCAATTCTTCCCATAACAAGAACAGTGATATAAAATTCACCTATGAACTCTTCACCTTCTTCAATGGGATTGTCCACCGAGTGACCTTCTATGTTATGGCCTGCAGCCAACAAAATCTAATCCTCGGACTTCCCTGGCTGAAATCCACCAACCCCACCATTGACTGATCCATCCAAATCCTCCTCATCAAAGAATCCACCGACCAATCCTGAGACCTCTACCTATTCCACTCCTCTGACTCTAAATAGCATGATTCTGTTTACTACAAACCATTTCCCCACCAACCTCATCATGTCAACATCAACTCTGTTTCGAACTATCACCTCAAAGGATACCTTCAATGAGAAACTAAGAAACAATTCATCAATTGAGCCCTTGACAATAGGGCTGTCCAACGAATCAACTGTTGTAACAACCATTTTGTTCCCAGAGGCTCCCCTTTCATTACCAAACTGACCACTGCCACTAAACTTGCCATGAAAGCTGAAAAGGCTAAACCCAAACCTACCCTTCCTCTGGAATACCAACAGTTTGCCCCTGTCTTCTCCAAGAAAGCCACAGACCACATTCCTCCCTCTTGTCCTTATGATCATGAGATCAACCTTGATGAGACTTTTACCCCGAAAGTAGGAAGAGTCTACCCCCTCTTCCCTGACAAACAAAAAGCCACTGAAACTTTCCTCACCGAAAACCTTGCATCCAGGAACATTCATCCTTCCAACTCCCCCCAAGCTGCTCCCTTCTTCTTTGTAAAAAAGAAGAATGGTGACCTGCATCCCTGTCAGGACTATAGGTACCTGAATGAACATACCATCCGAGATGCCTACCCTCTCCCTCTCATCTCCAACCTTATGGATAAACTAAGAGGCATTAAGGTCTTCACCAAATTCAATGTCTGATGGGGATACAATAATGTCTGAATCAAAGACAATCATCAGTAGAAGGCTGCTTTCGTTACCCACAAAGACCTCTATGAACCCACTGTCATGTTCTTTGGTCTCACTAACTCCCCCACTATCTTCCAACAGTTTATGAATGACTCCTTCCAAGACATGATTGCCGAAGGATGGCTTGTCATTCATATGGATAACCTCCTCATCTTCTCCCCCAACCACCAAACCCATGAAGAATGAATGAAATGTGTTCTTGAACAAATGATGGAACTTGACCTTCATCTCAAACTCGAGAAATGTACCTTTGCCACTGATGAAGTGGAATACCTTGGAATGATAATCAAACCAGGTAAACTTGCCATGGACCCAGTAAAACTCGACAGGATTGCCAAATGGCCTACCCCTGCTAAAGTCAAAGACATACGATCCTTCTTAGGGTTTGCCAACTTCTACCATCGTTTCATTCCCGATTACTCAAACATTGCTCGCCCTTTCATTGACATAACCAAGAAAAACCTTCCTTGGAACTGGTTCCCCTCTTGCCAGAAAGCTCTCTTTCTGGCAAAACCTGTCCTCCACCTCCCTAACCTTTCCACCCCCTTTGCCATTGCCACCGATGCCTTGAAATTTGCCTTTGGAGCAATCCTCCTATAGACCAACTCCAATGAGGACTGGCACCCCTGCTTTTACCTCTCCCAATCATTCTCCCCTGTGGAATGAAACTACAACATCTATGACAGGGAACTCCTCACAATTATCCATGCTCTAAAATCCTGGCAACACTATCTTCATGGATCCTCTTTCCCTATCCAAGTCTTCACCAATCACAAAAACCTTACCTACTTCCACCAACCCCAAAATCTCAACAAATACCAAGCCAAATGGCTTCTTGACCTCACCAACTTTGATTTCAAGATGATCCATGTTCCAGGATGACTACTTGCCAGACCTGACACCCTCTCCCAACACCCTGACCTCCTATCCCCCCGATTCCCCTGAAAATGATGGTGTTACCCTCCTTCCTTCATCTTTCTTCATAAACATCATTGACTTTGCTCTCCACAACCACATGGCCAAATCGTTGGCCTCTGATCCCCTCATCCTCCAAGCCCTCCAATCCATGGATGGTGACATTCCCCCCGCATTCCATTCCTGACTCTCTGACTGGCAACACCTTGATGGAATTCTTACCTACCAAGGACACATCTACATCCCAGCCAATGATTTCCTCTGCCATTCCATCCTGGAACAATGCCACAATCACAAAACCACCGGCCACCCAGGTTATCAGAAAACCCACCAACTTGTTGCTGCTGACTACTGGTGGCCCGGCCTTGCCTCTTATGTCCAAAAATATGTTGAAGGATGCGCCACCTGTCAACAAAACAAAGCAAACACTCACCCTACCATACCCCCACTCTCTCCTATTAAGTCTGCATGCACCTGACTCTTCCAACAAATTTCCTGTGACTTAATCACTGGCCTACTCCTCTCTGGAGGCTTCAATATCCTTTTGGTCATGGTTGATCATGGGCTTACTAAGGGGGTAATTCTTTGCCCTACTAAGAATACCATTACTGTTGAAGGGATAGCCTCTCTCTTTTTCCACAAAGTCTATCTCTGCTTCAGACTCTTTGACAAAGTAATCTCTGATCATGGACCTCAATTCACCTCCTCCTTTGCAAAAGAACTTGGAAAACTCCTAAATTACAACCTTTCCCTCTCTATTGCCTACCATCCTCAATCCAACAGAGAAATTGAATGAGTCAACCAGGAGATCAAAACCTATCTTCAGATCTTCTGCAGGAATCACCCCTCCTCCTGGTCTGATTCTATCTCCCATGCAGAGTTTGCACATAATCACTGCCCTCATTCCATCACTAATCAATCCCCATTCTATCTCACGATGGGATATGAACCTCATGCTCTTCCTTTGGTCTTCCCCAAAACCCACATTCCTGCCATTGAATCTAGAATCAAACAACTTACTGCCACTCAAGATGAAGCCCTTGCCTTGCACGAGCTCACTTGCCAAGTAATGGCATCCTGTACCTGATGACACTTCTCCCCATTCAAGAAAGGAGACAAAGTCTGGCTTGAAGCCAAAAACCTGAAGAGATCTGTTGCCAACTCGAAATTTGCTCCTAAATGGGAAGAATCCTTTACCATCATGAAAGTCCTATCTCCCATCACTTATCAACTCTGACTCCCCAAAACATGGAAAATCCACCCTGTCTTCCACACTTCCCTTTTATCTCCTTATCGTGAGAACCCCATGCATGGACCCAATTTCCCTGCTCCACCACCTGACCTTATCAGAGAAGAAGAAGAGTATGAAATCGACTATATCTTACACCACAGAGGAACTCCTTCTTCCTATTTCTTCCTGATCTGATGGAAAGGATACTCTGCCAAAGAAGATTCTTGGATTCCTGAGTGGAATTTGAAACATGCAAAGTCCGCTCTTCTCAATTATAAAAACCGTCACCCCATCGCCTTCCCTCCTTACTCATCTTCTCAATAAACTCAACCTATCTACTATGCCCTACACTGACGGTCCTTCTGTCTCTCCTCCTCCTGTCTCTGTCTCTGTTTCTTCCCCTTCTTCTATAACTTACTCTTCTATCATTGTTGATGACATCTCCCATTCTCTTACCCCTGTCTCTGATTCTGAGCCAACCATATGGCTCCCCACCATCGAATGACCTTCCTCTTCTGAGGAATCTATTCACCCTGTCCCCATCCTATCTGTTGATGTTTCTCTAGCTGCCCACAGGATGAGGAACAACCTCCCTGATGCCAATGTAGTTGAGTGTATCTCTTCCTTCATCAGCGAATCTAGACTTGTCCTCTCTATCTCCTCTCACCTCAACCTCTCCTCCCCCTTATACGCCCTTTACCAAGCCTTCCTTCAGAACAAGAGGCTTTGACTATTTCACGTCCAACCCACTTCCACTGCTGAACTTGCCCTTTATGCCACCATCCTTTCAGACGTCCATCAACGACTCAAGGGTTCCCTTATCGTCACTATGCACCAACTGGGTATGAACAAGTTCCTTGTTGACCTGGACCAATACTGTGAGGAACAGGTTATCACCAGGAGAGAGATAAGAGAGGCCACCAACCTCATCATCCATATCCCCTCTGCTTCTTCTTCCCCTCTCAATCCAGAAGAAGAATAAGTCTTAGAACAAACCGAAGCATACTGGATCAGAGCTGAAGGATCTCTTTCTCTCTCCTCCACCCATCCTCAATATGCTGAAACCTGTCGGCAATGTCACCACCTTGGCCATTATAGGATTGGCTGTGATTCCTACTAATGCCCTACCTGTCTTATCTGGGGACCTGTTCATACTATTCCTCATTGTCCCCTACAATGTTTACCTTGTTCCCCTTCTACCTCTCCATCCTCCAGAGGTTCCATTCGTCCTGTTCCCCAATCTAGGATAAGGACTATTCAACCCTGTCATCCTTCCTTCCCTCCTTGTCCCTGTTCTCCAATTGACCATGGAGACGACCTTTACAATGAATCTGCCTGGGGAAACATCACCAGTTCTCCTGGACCTTCCTCTCATGACTTCTTTTGATAGTCTTCATGTTACGACCTGTAACAATGGTACACGTTCGTGAAGAACCATGTCTCATTCCTACACTTGGTCACCTCCATATGGAGTTAAGTGTGAACGGCCTAGCGAAGCTAGCAGTACTGGGACTGGCCCAGAGTTGGTAGCGTGGAGGATGAAGCAGAGGTGAGGCAAGGCATGAGGGAGGGGATCTCAAGAAACGGTTTGACTACATAAAATAGTGTATATCAAGGTTGGAGAGAAAGGAGTATACAGGTGGCACTCCAATATATATACTAGGGACTCTAGGGCAGGTATCGGAGTCCTAATGATAAATAAGGAAGGAGACGTGTCACATTGCAAGGCACATGAAGTAAATGAGCAGGATATAAAAGAGGAAACATATAGCCATGAGAGAGGCTATGGAGGAGGCAGTGTCCAAGCAAGTCAAGAAGAGTAAGGTAAGAGTCAAGAGACAAAAGGAGAAGTCCGAGAGGCAGTAAAAGAGGGAAGTATCCAGAGGTGGTGTCAGAGATGTCCCCTCCAATGAGGACAGGCTTATCCCTCAAAGAGGGACTCATCTAGGAGATCAGCCCAGGTGGAGGTTGGGATGTGGTAGTCCCAGAGGTCGGAGAATAGGAAGGCAAAAAGGGTAGCACCAGGGTGATCAAGGTGGATGGGAGGGGTAACTGACAAAGGAATTGGAGTCAGTGTATAATCAGGAGAAGATGAAGAAGGAAATTGAACAGGGGTTTCCTTCTCAACCGTAACACTTCATCAATGACTCAGAATCTACTAAGGAGGTAATGTTACAAGTTGTCATCGTCTCTATTCTTTTTCTTCTTATCATTGAACTACCTATGCTTCCAATCGTCATTTGCAGGTAACCTCGTTCAAACACTGTCGTTGCCTAATTATTTTCTCTTCTTTCTTTCGCTGACCTAATCCATACTTTCCATCACCTTCTATAACATTCCATCATTAGTCAGCATTTCCTTACCAATTGATCCATCACCTTCTATGAAGTTTTATTTTCCTTTATTTGTCCTTTCATTCTCTGTCTGTATTTAAACCCTTGTAGTTCTACTCTTGTCCTTAAGTTAGACCTACTTGGTATAACCACAACCTTGTCTTTGAACCTCTGCTCTCTAAGTCATTATTGTACTTTTGAGTCAATGCTCCTTGTTTACCTTTGTCGTTGTAGAAGTCCTACAACTCCTCCATCTTAGTAGAAACCCTACTAGGCCATTCATCCTTGTCATTGTAGAAGTCCTACAACTCCTCTGTCTTTGTAGAAGACCTACAAGACCGAACCTTAGAAAGACCGAGTCTACTACTATCCCTACCCAGGTTAGTCATAACACTTACCTATTGTTGCAAGGTGAGTAGTGACCAGTGTTGAGAAGGTCCATCCCACTGCCAATTTGTTTTCCACAGGCCCATTCTCCTCTTTGTCTCTCAACAGAGACAGTGCACAACTGTCACCCTCACTTCAACTCAGTAAGAGTGATCCCCTTCTACTACACTTCTAACCTGATGATTAGCACCTTACAGGTTAATTCCCGCTTCCCACTTCCCACCTCCCACCTCCCACCTCCCACCTCCCACCTCCCACCTCCCACCTCCCACCTCCCACCTCCCACCTCCCACCTCCCAACTCCCACCTCCCACCTCCTGCCTCCCATCCCATGGCCCCAGGCCTTAGGTCCTGTTGTGGCATACATATTATACCATTCCTAACAATTCTGGGCACATTTCTCTCCTTCTCTATGATGGATGAACCTGGACATTTCAGATGTGGTGCTTCGCTGTGTGGGCAGACATTCAACACAAGTGGTGGTCTCCTTCACCATTGTCTGACTTGTATACACTATCAACAACAATCTGTGGCTATGTGAGCCAAAAGTCAACACAAATAATGTCTGCTAGCATGCGAAACAGAAAATAGTCTGGCCTTCAAGAAGCCAAGATGGCAGAAGGATAGTGTTCATATGTACTGGATTTCCATATTGACTTTATCTCACCTTAGCTTTGACAGCAGAATGACGATGAGCCAGCATCCAGAGTTGACTCAACTGCTGTTCCCCCAGCAGAAGTGCTACCACAGCCTGAGCCCCCCATCCAACCTCCATCCAACCCCACTGATACCATAGTCACCAAGATGAGCAGTAACAGCCAGGATGTTGCTATGGAACCTAGGCCTCCACTGCCCAGTGAACCAGGATCAATTGCTGAGGACCACGCCAGTGGCACAGGAAGCTCAGGCCATCCTGCACAATTTAGGGATATCCTTCCAGAACCATCCCTTCCTTCTCTGCCCTACTCAGAGGCATCATCTGAGTCTGAACCTGCCACTTCTACTTCTGAGACATGTACACTACCTCACATTATCCTCCATGTATTTGACTCATTTTGGATGTCTTTTAATAAGTTTTCCATTGCTCGTGACTATTGTCATTGACCCTCAGATGATCCCGACACATTCTTGACACTCAATCAGCTCTCCAGTATTCCACATGAACCTGCAGGTGTATTGAGAACTGTTGTCTTGGACATCCCTTCCTTACCTCCCACTCCACCCTGTGTTACGATTTTGGTACACCCCCGGTCTTTTTCCTCCTCCTATCCTCGATCGGTACCAACTCGTGACCACCCATCACTGACCACCCGCCCTGGCGCATTCTCATGCTCGTTTACGCTCGACGCAACCCATCCTGCAACGGCCCAACTTCGCCTCCTTCTGCGTCGCCTTCCCCCGACGCCTCCTGACATAGCCATCCACCTATGTCCCAATCCTGGATCTTCCCTGGATCTTCCCTGGACCCTCTCTGGGATCTTCCCACCCTCTATTTCATCCAGGACCGCTCCTTGTCCTTTGGACTCCCCCGGCACCGCCCTTCACCGTGCCTCCGGGTCTCCCCTGCACTGCCCTTACGTGCCCCCTCGCACAGCCGTCCTCCTGTGCTCTCCTCGGCGATCCCCGCTCTCAGTTGAGGCCAGATCTCTCCTCAACATCGCCTCCACCTCGTGTTGCGCCACGACCTCACTTCACTCATGTGACCACTCACGTGCCATCACAACACGTCACGCCACGCTTATTCCCACGACGCGTCCTTACGCTCATGAACTTCCCACGCAGGACCCCTCCTGCCTAATCGGGCGATAACCTCGCCACACTGCTCCCGGGTTTTCTATTGCGGATACAGACTCTTACTATATCTGGTTAGACTGCGCATGGACCACCCTTACCTAATTGGGATATACCTGCCCTAAAGCCCTTACGGCCGGGGTATATAAGTTCGAGCTCCTCTCGAACTCCTCTCTCTCTCTAA
>JBBPNR010000612.1:0-20183 GCA_038091015.1 Boletus vermiculosoides
GAGCGAAACCGAGCGCGAGGATGCACCGGGGTGGGTGGTCAGGTGACAGGTGGTCACGTGTGGTACCGGTCAAGGATAAAGGGAAGAAAAAGACCGGGGGGGGAGTACCAAAACCGTAACAGTCAGCATCGGTCGTGACGATGATGCCGTGATCGCAAGGGTCCAGGCGTTGAGCTACGAGTGGGGTCAACAAGGGTGAGGATGGTCGTTGCCCCCCATGTCCCCAGTCACGAGCAGGAGGGGGAATGTTGATGGTAGGCGATCGTCGATGATAATTGATGCGATCCGACGGTCCCAACTGATGGGCGCTGATTCGTAAGCAAAACGGGTAGGGCACAGCCGAAGGAATGGAGGGTCGCATCTGATTTGGAGTGGCGCAGGGATGCAGGTCAGGATTAGGGAGTTGTTAGCGTTAGGGGTGAGGGAATGGAAATGTGAAAGAATTTTTTTTTGCAAGGAAGTGGCATGAAAAAGTGCAGTGAAAACGGAGGTCGATGGGGTGTTCGTTGCTGTGGCGTCAGTTGGCACATCCTTTGAGACAACCCTGGAAAAACCCCCTCATGGTGGGCTCCAGTTGTAAAAACACCAAGAAAGTGTGAGATTTGTGCAAGGGGATGGTCATCCCAAGGGGTTTGGAATCCTAGGTTGTCAGTATGAAGGAATTATTGGACTCACCACAGCGCGTCGCTGACAAATATCACCTAAATGGGAAATTGCACGAGATGGAAAGTGAGGGAATAGCACAGGGGTGGAAAACTGTATTCCAAGTTGAAATAGACAGGATTTTATACTGTAGGGAAATAATCTAAACTCCTAATTAAGGAGCATCAAAAAGGAGGTACCAATGATCTAGGGATATTATGAGATACGAAAGAAACTAATAAATCTAAAAATGGAAGGTCCAGAATAAAACAGATAGGTTGCACATGTGTGGATGAGCTGGAAGGTGATGGATTGGGTTGGATAGGGGTTTTCGGCTGCAGGGAATATATACGTCTTACACCACATCACCTGAACAGCAGTGTAGAAGAAGACCTCAAATGGTGGCAAGGAAAAATCCTGTCAGGCACCATTATATGCCCCATCTGACCACCACCTTCCTTTCTAGACATAGAAGCCTTCTCCAATGCCAGTTCTGGCATTGGAATCAGTATTACCATTGGGGAAAGATGGTGGGCATGGAGACTCCTCCCAGGATGGAAAACTGTGCATGGACAAAGAGACATCAGCTGGGCAGAGGCCCTCAGCTTCAAACTACTCACTTGTGCTATTGACACTATCCTCAACAATAACCACCATGTCAAGGTCTATGGAGACAATACAGGTGTCATTGAAGGTTGGCAAGTGGGCAGGCACCACAATACCACTGTCAATACTACATATCTTCAGAAAAATACACTATTTCCTTAAAATTGCCAAGCATATCCTCAGCATCATCCCACACTACATACCCAGTATAGACAATCCAGCTGACCCACCCTCACAAGGAATCTATGGCCCAGCACATCTCATCCTCCCATCCTTTCCAATCCCTAAACACACTCAGGAGTTTATTGTTGATGTGACAGCAGACCTCTCAGCCCATGAGCTCAGAGCACTCAGGGAGGGCTACTACTCCAGCACAGCAACCAAGATTCTGGACAGACCACATGCTTGACAAGAGGTCACTAAACAAACACGAGCAGAGATCAGACTCAAGAATGAGCTCCTCTTCAATGTCCTCCAGGACAATTGACTCCAACTCATTGTGTTTCAACTCCCCTCTCCCATCCTCACACCAAGAAACCCCCAGCACAGCAAATGCTGTGAAATCCTGTCCCTACCATTCAGAACTATGCTCTTTTCCCTTCCCAAATCAACCACACTGCCTAGTCAGGGATAGATTATGTCTATGGACCACAACAATCACCTCCACTAGACCAACAGGCAACACTTCTCCAACAGTCATTTCCAAAGCAGCTTTAAATTGCATCCTGGAAGTCATTGGAGCTTCATGGGCAGACAGCACAAAGGAACTCTCATCTTCCATGTATATTGCAACATCAATTTACATCTCGGAGTTCAAATGATGCCCAGTATCTTGCACTCTACTACTTTCCTTCCTAGCTAGCTGTGCTGGAGTGTGCTCCAGATCCACCATCACCAACTACATAGCAGCCATCTGAGCATGGCATCTTCTCCATGGTCACCCTTGGACAATGAACCAAGATGAGCTAAAGCTTGCATTACAGGGTGCCTTCCAGCTTGCTCCTCACACTTCCAAGCAGCCCAAGTGCTCACCTATGACAATAGCAGATATAAAGATACCGAGAGCCCACCTGGACCTAGATGATCTGTGTGATGCTACAATCTACACATGCATTGTAACTGTTCTCTACTGCATTGTGAGACTGGGAGAGTTCATAGTCCCAGCCATAACCAAATATGACCCTTCCAAGCACATTCCCTGTCGCAACATTGTATTTTTACAAGACCAAAATGGCCTTCCAGTTATCAAATTCAACCTACCAGTCACCAAGTGTACCCCAGAAGGGGAAAACATACAATGCACACCACAAACAGGCTGTGCCACCAATCCAGAAACAGCACTGCAAAATCATTTCTGCATCAACCCAGCTCCTCCCAATGCCCATTTTTTTGCCTGGAAGCACCCAAAAAGTGGTTTTTGACTGCTTTCCAAGAATCAGGTAACTTCACAAATTACCAACATTGCAAAGTTATCCAACTTATCCAACTTGAAGGGACACAGCCTGTGAATAGGAGGGACACTATTCTACAGTATCTTCTCAAAGGTGTACTTTTTGATGTCATCAAAGTCATGGGTTGCTGGGCAGGAGAAGCCTTCACAATATACCTTAGGTACCATGCACTGGTTCTCATCCCCTTCCTTCAAGCCAATCAAATTTTGCTGGAAAATTTCAATTGAATTGCAATGCCACCAGTATGCTGAGTAAGTCACCCACTCCTAATATTGGGGTTCAAGCTTTGCTGGACGTGTCACCAGGCTCCTAATCCCTGGGCTCACAGCTTATCTTGTCCACCCACAGATTCAGGCCAGCTTTGGGCCAGAAAACCTTTGGATTTTCACCCAACCCCTCAAGCTCACTCCTGACTAGCAGTTCTGTCATGTCTGATCTTTCGGGCATTGGTTTCACTCTTTGTCTCACCTGTACATAGTATACACCCCATGACAGTTTTTCCTGTACAAGCGATGCAAGATCATGCAGAGGGGAATTTAAGTATGGCATCAGGGTGCTTGGTATAATATTTTGGAAAACTTGCCATGGAGGCTGGAGCTGTCCAGATCAGCCAACTATCTCCACTAGTACTGCAAGTACATCAGGGATGCAGCCTATGGAGCTTGGCATACACAACACAAATGAGGACAATGCTTAGAAACTCCTCTCATGGAGGCAGCAGATGACTGAGGATGTCAACAAGCACAACCTCAGCATTGATGTCATGCAGACAACTATCAATAGCAACTGTGACAACAGACATGTCAGTCAACTCTCAGATGCTGGCACTGCAGACCCACTGGCAGGTCTGCCAAGTGTCTTCTTGGATGTATCAGAGACTTCTGAAGCCTAATTGACACTTGTCAATCCATCAATGTTTCATGGCTGTCCAGGATGCATCAAAAACATCTTGTCAAAAGTAGATGTCTTGCAATGCCAGAATAGACTGGGCTCAGCTGCTGCCTAAGATGGGTGAGAACAACTGAGGTGTTTGGAAGTGAAACAAAGATATTAAGTAGTATGTGGTTGAGGCACACTCATACTGTAATAAGTATCAGGAAAGATGATTTGAATAATAGTGATGGTAATATGTAGGTATAAAAAGGAGGGTATTGCCAAGCAATTTGTGTGGTGTATGTACTTCTGGAAGTATCAGAAATACTGGAACCACAGGAATTTCTGGAAGTACTGGAAGTACCAGAACTGCAGGAATGAACTTTCAGAAATGTCAGAAACCACAGGAATCTTTGGAACACATTGGAACTGCAGGAAACTCTGGAAAGGTTATTCCAGAGTTAGTGGTATTTTGTCACATCTGCATAGCCTCTGAAGAATACCTTCCATCAAAATCTCACCCTTGCTGACTGGATGATAATCTATGCTTATATTAATGCTCACCCTACCATCTGATGTTGTAGTAATGAAGCTTCACTTACTACAACTCTTAAGAAAGAGTGGAACTTCAATCTCAGCAGTTGCTGAAGCTTCAGTAGCACAGTCACATCACTTTTTTTTCATTTCCCAGACCATCCCTCCTATTTATTTTCTTATTTTCTTTATATGCTTTATGTGATGCTTCTGATGCTTACATAAGTGCTTTGAACACATGTTCTTGTACACTACCAGCACTCCTCCTCCAACATATCCTTTGTAAAGGGGTTGTGGAGGGACCTACCTGTTTACTCAAGATTACACAAGTGAAGTGAACTGTATGTTGATTCATAAGATGATATGTAGAGTAAGGTAAAGCAGAATGAGGGCTGTCATCAAGATGGCCCTTTGTTTTGGCACTCTAGCTATATTTGTACACATGCAGAAAAAATCAATTTAATTAATTATATTATATTAAATCAGGGGAAAGATGAGTATAATGCCAAAATGTCACCTGGAAATAATTCATGGCCCATTATAGGCCACTAGGTTAGGTTTCAAACTCCACTAGGACCTAACCACTCCCAAGTATAGCTCAACTGCCCTATTTGGCACTCTAGCTGTTATGGTGACAACTGGTGACTAGTGATGGACTGGCCTGGCCTGGCCTGAAAGTCTGGGCTTGGACCTATCAAAATCTCAGGCCAGGCCCTAATAGTGGGCTTGGGCTGGGCCTGGGCCTGGCCTGGGTCTAGGCCCAGGCTTATATGTCTTTGAGTGTACCTATGGGTTACCAGTGGTGGGAGTGAGCATGGGAGAAGTGATGACACAACATGCACAATTGTACATATTGCAACATTGCTTTTGCATGTGCTTGGTGAAAGGGGCAAGAGTGAGAAGGCAGAGCAAGGGTGAGGAAGAGAGAAGGAAGGTGGACAAGGGTGAGGGTGAGGGCACCATCCCTATTGAGCAGCAAATGGGGAAGGTGAGAGCAAGGGTGGGAATAAGGGTAAAAGGAACAACAACACAACATGCACAATTGTGGATATTGTGTTGTTCCTTGTCATTGTCATCAGTCAAAAGTGAGGGTGAGGGTAAGGTTTATTGTTTATTGTTGTCATCATTGTTAGTTGAGCTAAGGTGAGTATGAGGACAAAATGAGGAACAACACAACATATGCAAATGTGTGTGTGTTGAATTGTTCATCATTGTTTATTGTCATCAGTCAAGGGTGAGAGCAAGGGCAAGAATGCTGGTTACACTGTTTGTTGTTGTCATTGTTGGTTGAGAGTGAGCTGAGGGCAAGAATGAGGAGTATTGGGTGAGTCTGGTTGAAAAAACAATAAGTGAGCCATGACTTACTATAGAATTACCATATTTGGTAATAAACCCACACCCACACAGTTGCCTACCAGCAAACTGAAGAAGCCCAGGCTTGGGCCTCTGTCAAAATGAAGCCAGGCCCTAAGCCCTCCCAAGCCCTCAATGTGGGCCTGGCCTGGGGGCTTGAGGGTCTCAGGCCCAGCCCATCCATTACTATCAGTGACCATAACAATGGGATATGTTGGCATGTCAACTATTCCAATGACTAGGTTAACCTCAGTAGAGATTAAGTTGTGAATGAGCTATGACTGGGGTGACTCATAGAGTTGAGTCATGGTGGTCTAGTCAGAGACTAGTCAACTACAAGGGCTGGCCTTGAGAAAGAGTATGGAGGTGAGGGTGAGATAAAGAGCAAAAGATAGGGCAGTCTCAGGGAATGGATGACAGTACCAAATAGTGTATATTAAGGCTAAGGAGAAAAGTAAGTACAAGTGGCATGTGAATATATATAGTGTATATATTAGGGCCAGTAGTCATCAGGAAAACCTCCATTTGCTTATCCACCATTATTCACCATTAAATATATTTATTTACCAAGGAGTGGACTTGTTTTCCTTTTTCCAAATTTAAAAAATGTCAGAGCATATTAATCTCACACACCCTGCTATTTTTGAAATTTAGAAAAAAAAAACAATTAAAATAAGTACATTTAAGGTGAATAAGCAGATGGATGTTTTCCTGATGCTAGCAGAGTCCTAATGATAAATATAGTAAGAGGTGCATCATGTCATGTATCACAAGGTGAGTAAACAATGAATATACATAAGAGGAACACATCACATATGAGAGAATGTGATGTAGAAGGCAGTGTCTGTTGCATAAAGTAAATGAAGCATAGGTAAAGATATGAAATGGAAGGGTCTGTCCAAAGGTGAGGCAGCATGAATAACCCCAAAGGTGGTGAGGCATAGCCTACCTGTCAGAGAGGGTTTTGTCCAGGAGCTTGGCCCAAGTAGAGCCCAAGATGTCTAGATGGTGGAGATTGGTGAAGATCTTCTCAAAAAGATCTTGGCCTGGATGGTCAAGGATGATAGTGGACAAGGCAAGGGGAGAAGGTGAGGAAAAGAGTAGGAGGTCCCTAAAAACCATAATACTAGCTATACTTGTACACATGCAGAAAAAAATAATTAAATTAATCAAATTATATCAAATCAGGGGAAAGGTGAGCATAATGCCAATGCCTGGAAATAATTCATGGCCCACTATGGGCCACTAGGTTAGGTTTCAAACTCCACTAGGACCTAATCACCTTCAAGTATAGTTCAACTGCTCTGTTTTAAATGTACTATAATATGGCACATGTGATTTATCAATCACATGTGTCAGGTGAGTACCATACACTATTTATGGGACTATTGGCCCCTAGCATTCTCCCCCCCTTTTCTCCTCAACCACTTGCTTTCCTAGCCTCAAGATTTATTTTCATGGGTTAAATTAGTGTCCTACAGTGTTACTAAATATTTTCTGACCACTTAAATTGTAGCATTATAATATATTGAGATAGATACATATGTGGAAATGAACAAAAAACAAAAAATACATACTCATTTTTACTAGCTAGATAAATGTCTTAGGAAATTTGATGTCCAAGCAGTGGATATGTATCTGAATGATGTCCTAGAAGCTTATAGAGCAGGGAGCTGTTCCTGTGATGATATGAATAAATAGGCCTTTTAGCCATAAATTACAAAAAAGCAGACCACATTTTTGATTGGCCAGGTAAATATATGTACTTTATAAATTGATGTCTATGTATCTCATCTATGTACCTACAATATGTCCATAGCTTGGATTCCAGGAGCCCATCCCTGATATGCAGGAAGATATGGCATATACCTTTAAATATTCTGAAATGACCATATCACTAACCAAATCACCAGATCAACTATCTAGGGGGCTGAAATACATGCAATATATCATATCCCTAAGTTTGTGAAAGGCTATCTTCAGAATTGAGAGTGGGAGAGCCCAAATAGCATAGAAAATGTATAAGAAATTGAGTATGACTTAGGAGACTCACAAAGAACACAACTGTATAGAACTTAGTTTGTTTAGGGACAGAGAGCTAGCTTCCAGAATCATTGTGAAACATTCTAGCTACTGTTCCTACTACACATTCTTAGCACTCTGTGGTATACATATGTATAAGTAAATCTTCCATCATCTATAGCACTGAACTAAAGTTATTGGACTATTGGGAGCTTCAATGAAATATTCACTTTTTGAGCATCTAGATTGTACAGAATGTTGGATACATCATTTAGAATAGTTCCTAATGACTCTGTATGGATGGTCCTATATTCCTACCACATACTGAATACTGCATTGTTGTATTTCTGATATGTTTTTGTGAGTCTCCTAAACCATGGTCCAATTTTTTACACATTTTCTCTGCCATTTGGGCTTCCCAACTCTCAATTCTGAAGATAGCCTTTCACAAACTTAGGGATATGATATATTGCATATATTTCAGCCCCCTAGATAGTTGATCTGATGATTTGGTTAGTAATATGGTTATTTCAGAAGATTTAAAGGTATATGCCATATCTCCCTGCATATCTGGGGTGGGCTCCTGGAATCCAAGCTATGGACATATTGTAGGTACATAGATGAGATACATAGACATCAATTTATAAAGCACATATATTTACCTGGCCAATCAAAAATGTGGTCTGCTTTTTTGTAATTTATGGCTAAAAGGACTATGTATTTATCCATATCATCATAGGAACAGCTCCCTGCTCTATAAGCTTCTAGGACATCATTCAGAGACATATCCACTGCTTGGAAATCAAATTTCCTAAGACATCTACCTAGCTAGTAAAAATGAATATGTATTTTGTGTTTTTTGTTCATTTTCACAAATTTATTTCAATATATTATAATACTAGAATTTATGTGGTCAGAAATATTTAGTAACACTGTAGGACACTAATTTAACCCATGAAACCAATTCTTGGGGTCAGGAAAGTGAGTGATTGAGGAGAAAAGAGAAGGGAGGATATACATATTATACATATCTATCTGTCCAAAAATGAATATGTTGCAGGTGTTTCAGAAGTGCTGGCAGTGCACAAGAACAAAAGTTTAAATGCTTATGTAAGCATCAAAAGTGTCACACAAAACATATTAAAAAAATCAATAGGAGGGATGGTCTTGAAAACAAAAAAAGCAGTGTGGCTGTGCTACTAAAGCTTCAGCAACTGCCAAGATGAAGTTCCACCTTTTCTTGACAGTTGTTAAGAAAACACAGGTTCATTTTTACAGTATTGCCTGACTCTATTGTCTTTCAAACAAACATTGTCCAATATTTCCACTTCCTCATGACTGGTGCACTGTTCTTTAATTGGTTGACATTATTGTACAAGCTTTGAAAACATCCAGAGATGAGCTTGTGCAAATGACAATCCAAGTGGTTTGTCATTGAAGAGGCCAAGGAGTGTCATCAGGTCCAATTAGGAAACAGCATGGATATGAGTTACCTATGATGGGTTATGGATATCAGACCCAGCTTGTAGAATACATTTATTGTTGTAAACTATTAGTACATAAATACATTAGTGTACTCTATATCTGAGGGAAGACAATGAGTAAATATTTATTATATACTAAGTATTGCAAGATGTTGCTTGAGCAGTTGAATGGTGCCTAAATAAGGAAAGTTATGCTTGATTGTGCCTTAAGTGCTCACTGCTCACCCTCACCTTTGTCCCCTTAACCTTGGCATGCAAAAGTGATAATACAACATGCATGATTGTGCATATTGTACCTTTCCTTGGCACTCTTCTCATTCTCATTCTCATTCTTCTTCTTGTTCTTATTGCCCTTGCCTATCTAATCCTCATTCTTGCCCTGGTCCTCTGTCCTTCATGGCCTTTGTTCTTGCCCTCACCATGTCCTGACCCTCCTATTCTCACCCTGATCCTATTCTTGCTCTTTCCATTCTTATTCTCACCATGGCCTTGTTCTTGCTTTTTTTGATATTAATGACAATGCATGTTCTTGCTCTTTTTGATATCAATAGCAATGTGCCCCATGCCACTGCCTTGTCCTCAGCCTCCTCTCTCTGCTCTTGCCCCTTTTTCTTTTTCTTTTTCTTCCCACTCTTATCTGATATCTTTGCCCTGATCTCAAATAAACACAAACATGAACAGTTGCTATTTATGTTTGTGTTTGTTCATTATTCACTCCACTGATCTGCCCACCTGTCTTGCTCCTTATCCCCATTCCAACCTGCCTACTCACCTCACCTTCCTTGTCTCATCCTTGCCCCAAACTGGAACATGAAACATGAACATGAATGCAACCATTTATGTTCATATTTGTTTGCATTCATATTTGTTTCTCATTGTTGACCCCAACCCACCCACTTATCTTGCCCTCCTTATTTCACACTTACCTTGAACATAAACACAATTGTTCATGTTCATATTTGTTTGTGCTCATTTTTGCCCCCACTCCTATTCACATATGAATGTGAACACAAATGATTTTGTTTGTGTTTGTGTTTGTTTCCACCCTCATCCTCACCTCCATCTCCAAAGTCCAGTATGGCAGACCCATGGGTGAACTCATGGCCCTACCCATATCCATAGCAACAGATACATACCCATGGTGGGTATGGGCACAGGTTAGATTGTGGGCACCTGTGGATTTACCTGTGCAGTTGTCATATCCCAAAATTCCCCAAGTCCAACTCTGGTGCTCCTAGTGCAATACTGTTCTGTTACCTATGAACTCTAGTGTGTTTTCTCCAGAGACACAACTCCTGACCTCTGGACTTCTATATATATTTCCAATTATATTTGTCTCCATTATATTCCATTTTTACTTATTCCCATTTGTCTTAGCCTTGCTTCTTATGTATGTGTAGTACTTACATATCTCCAAACCTGTGTCTTGCTTAGAAGCACAGCTCTGGTAATTCTCCCCTTTGTACTTTTATGAACCCTATGAACTCTATTACAAATCCTATGCACCTCCATACTATATATACCTCTGAGATACTTCTGTAAATACCTCAATTCAAATATTAAGTATTTCTCACACTCCAGACCTCCACTTGAGTCTTGACAACTCCACTTTGAACTCTTTTCTTGACTTGACATTGTGAGCAACATCTTAAGTTCTATCACCTCCAATCCTCTGAAATCTGGTACTCCCAGGACTTTTGTAAAGGTGCATCACATACAGTGAAGCCAAAGTCCCACCCCCCAGTCATCTCCAGTATTCCAGAGTTGATCTTGGAGCAGAGTCTTAATAACAGTTCCCTAGGCCCAATGCCAAACATACTCTTGTTTTTTGAGTAAAGAACATGGAGAACAAATGCAAAACAGTGTTGGGACTCATGTTGTGAAAGAAGCAGAGCTTGAGGAGATTTGAAGATTAATTTCGGGTTCTGGAGAATAAGTGACTCACTGTATTTGGAAAAAAAATGTAGGCTGGTAGTAACCTTAGTTACAATGTAGGTAGTAGCATGATTTGCTAACACTATGAAGTCCATTGAGTCTAGTGTATTGAACCAGGTCATGTACATATTGTAAAAGAATAGCCTAATGGCATTTATCAGGAGATATGCTCGAAGGATTTGACTACATGTGGTAGTAATGATAGTGGAACAAGATGTATTAGAACTCAGATAACTGAGTTCAAATCCTACAACAGCAAATTGGCAAGTTTCTGTACAACTCTGTAGACCTAGCTATACATAGTTATTACAGTACTATAGGCTGTACAACCACTTACAAACCTATAGACTCTGTACAGTGCCATTAGGAAAATAGCAGCACTTTACTATACTTTTTACTACACTTTTGTTAGTTTTTACTACACTTCCTAGCTACACTTTAGTACACTTTATCACTACACTTTTGCTGCACTTTTACTTACTTTATATTATGATACATTTACTACACTTTTGTGTGCATGTTTCTCACTTTTAGCTCCACTTTTGCACCATTTTTACTAGTCAAACTTATCACTTTGGACATGGCATCAGACAGATTTTTATTCAAGTAGAATAAGTGTAAATATTTGTGTAGCAAAGTGTAGTAACAAAGTATTAGATTGGAAATTAGAGAGCAGACTCTGTAGGACTGGAAGGTGAACTGCCAATTCTTCCAGTTCTACTGGCAATAGTGTGGAAGATGTGATAGAGGACAAGCATGGGTTGGTGACTACTGGTGAGAAAAAGCAGGAATCTTCAGATAGGTGTAAATTATGGAATTGTGAAAGGAATTTGTTGAGTTTGACACAATGGGGGCTAAATCCCTTGCAGTGGGCTTCATTAATTAGAAAATCCCTGACTTAGCCATAGTAGGGTCCCCATTTGTGCTGAAACAACCAAAAAGTGCTAGAATCTCCAAAGAAACTGAGCTGGAGGAAGTAAAGCAGAAAAAGAACTCTAAGGGTCAAGTGGAACTCTTTGGAGGAAATATCCAAGAAAACTAGACTAGAGTTCACCAGCTGTAGCCTTCAAGGTTTACATATATATTCATATTGTGTTTGTACATGTGTACTGCACATTGTATCTACCAATGTAGGACATAGGGTGAATGGAGATTAAATGCATAAGGCATGGCTATGCATAGAATGAAAAAAACAGAAATAAAAGACATGAGTGCAACATGCAGTATGGCAGAATGGAAGAGAATTGTAAATGGAGATGAACATGAGAGTCATATGACCATATGGGGATAGATCTAATCTGGCAGATCCAATCAGGAAAGAGAAAGAAAATATTAAGTACAAAAGCATCTATATGGAGCAATTAGTACTAAAGAAAGTAAAAATGGTGTTGGTGAGCACATGTGACCTAATCACATGATCTAATAAGATAAGACAAGGGCAAAGCATCTGTAATACTGTTATAACTGTAAGATATACATACAGCCTATACAAAGCAGTACAGGCCATCTCAGAGCAGAATTTAAATTACACAATATAGTCACTGTGATGCACTGTGGTTGTTTATGGATGGTTTGGAATCCAAATAACTCAAATTAGCATTTCCTGTAAATCTCTGTAGAGTGTTGTACAACAGATTTATGATTTGCTAATTGGCAGTTGTAAAACAGCTACAAGGTTATGAATTGATAAGTTCAATCTGATCAATAGTAGAAATAAAGAAGGAAACAATGAATTCATCCCTTAGGAAAGGAATTCAGAGTGGATGTTAGGAGTGTACTCTGATGTTAATTCTGGAGTGCCAGAAATGACTGGGGATGGGACTTAGCTTCACTGTATATGGTGCATCCTTATACAAGTCAGTCCTGGTGTCCCAGTGTAGAGAATTGATATTCTCTAGATGTACAAACCCCTATTTCACATCAATATCTCTTTGTTCTTCATCCATCCACTACCCTTCTTCTGTCTTATGTTATTCCACACCTGTCTGACCCTATTCTGCACCTTTCTGATCCTATATCCAACCTGTCTGACCCTCATTTTATTCTGTCAAATGTCCTGAATGTCTGGACCTTCAGAATCACATCCTAATCCAATCAGATATATCATTTACATATGTTTAAAAAAGCTTCCTTTTGGTTCATTGGACATTTCACTTCATTTCTTAGCTTTCTTACTTCACCTTTACATCATTCCTTTCAGTAATATGTCTTTTGGATCCCCATCCATTGTTGTAAACTGTCTGCAATGAGTCCTAAGGCTAACCAACATCTTTCCACTCACAAATACTACCACATCATCATTTTTTCCATTCTATATTCTGCACCTTCATCAATTTACATCTTCTACACCTTGTTTCCATTCAAAAACACACTGGACTCACTATTTCTGGGACAGGAAGCCTTTGGAATTTCCTTCCTGACCTATACTCCACTTTGAATCCCAGTAGGGACAAATCTATGTATTATTCCCTTCTTTCATATTTGCTACTAATTGGACAGGACTTAAAATCTTGGACCTTAGTATTTGGTTTACACTGGATTTTAGAGAGTTGAAGGTGATAAGACTTAAGGCATTTAAGGTGTTAAGTTGAGCAGAGGTTCAGAGAAGAGTCATCAAGACTTAGTGAAAGGTCATGAGTAGATGATAAAACTAATATTTGAACCAAGGTAAATATAGGAGGTCTCAGAGGTATACATATATACTATGGAGGTGCATAGGATTATTTAATGGAGTTCATAGAGTTTGTAAGTGTTCAGAATACAAGTGTTGCTGAGCTGTGCTCCTAAGCAAGACACAGGCTTGGAGGTAGGTAAAAGGCAGAACTAATACAAATGGGGGACAAGGGAAAATGGAGTGAAATGGAATGGAGATATACATATATGTATAAACAGATGTATATAACAAGTCTGGAGATCAGGAAGTGTATCTGTGATATGAATGCACTGGAGTTGGACTGGGAGGATTTTTGGAATATGAGAGTGGAGCAAGATGCAGGAAGGTGATTCTAGAGCTTTGAAACCCAAGAAATGATGTATCTGGACATTTTCCAACATGAGAGTCAATGTGCAGTGCAAGTGGAAGGCAGTGCAATAGTTTGCAGTACTGGTGGAATAGTGGAACAGCAGTATTCATATGTTACAATTGGCTGTTGAGATGTATTTCTTTTCTTTCTCTTGATACTCATTTTCCCTAACATGCCTACCTTTGTTATCTGTAAATAACTCCATCCAAACATTGCAGTTATTCATTTATTACTCTCTCTTTCTGCTGACTTAATCATTCTTTCCACAACCTTCTATTGTCTTCCATCATCAGTCAGCAGATTGATTACTCATACTTCTACCTTGTTCCATGACATTCTGTTTATGTTTGATTGTTCTTCATTTCCTAAAACCCTTATTTAAACCCTTGTAGTTCTACTTTTGTCCCTAAGTTAGACCTACTTGGTGTAATCCATACCTTGTACCCTCTGCTCTAAGAATCTCTAAGTTGTTGTTGTACTTTTGAGTCAATGCTCTTTGATTACCTTTACTGTTGTTGAAGACCAACATGACTGTTCTCTTGAAAGACTGAGTTTATGTCTATCCTTACCCAGGCTAGTCATAACAAAAGGTCTAACTTGTTTTTTGAAGCTACCTCTGCCATAGTCTTCCATCATTTCCTCTCAACTCCCACCTTCAACCTCTTGCTGGTGGTGAGGACCTCCAAGTAAAGACTCTGAATCCTTGAACTCTGAACAAGGAGAACTCTCTCCTAACTCTGATCCTAACCTTGATCTCCCCTCCTTCAAAGAAAGAGACAAAGCTTTAGATCTCTCTCATAACCTCTTCTTATTGCTCACTCTTCCCAACAACCAACTCCACCATCTCCCACTCCTATGACCTCCAGACCACTTTTCCCTATTTCCCCTCCTGCTCCACCACTCCCACTCCCACCTCCACCTCCACCATTCTCTCAAGCACCCCCTCCACCTTCCTTTTCTCACATCCCACCACCCACTATGTCCTCTAAGCCAACTGAACTTTGGATTTCTACCCTTGAGAAATATGATTGCTGCTTTGAAACCTCCCTCCAGTGGCTTCACACATTCCAATTCTACCTCCATATTAACAAGGACATCTATAAAGACAATGACAAATAGATAGCCTTTGTCCTCTCTTACATGACTTAAGGAGCTGCCCTCACCTGGGCAACTACCTTTTGCACTAAATGCATCACTGGGACTGCCATGAATCTTAGAACCTTCACTAACTTTGTCACCAAATTCAAGAAATCCTTTGAACACAAGGACATCATTGGGAATGCCATTGCTTGGCTCTCAACTGCACAAATGACCAAAGAGAAGAATGGAATCTACTCTCCATCCCTCAATGAATATGTCTCTGAGTTCCAAAACTACACTGGAAAAGCAAGCATCACCAACCCCAATGTCCTTATTGGATATTTCTCTGCAGAAATCCCTCCCCCACTCATGAAAAGGATTATGTCTATGGACACAGTTTCTTCCTCCATCACTAAATGGTATGCCAAGGCCATCCATTTCCAGATCCAATGGGAATTTACCAATGAAATTACTCGATGAAGCTACAAACCCTACCAAATGACCTACCACTTTTTCTCCTTGATGTTCACCCCCTTTAAAGCCAAAGACCCAAATGCCATGGATGCTGATGTTATCAAAGTGTCTAAACTCACCCAAGAAGAAAGGAAGAGATGTATCAAAAAGAAACTTTGCTTTGCTACAGGAAACCTGGCCACCTTAGCAACACCTGCACTGCCTTCCTAAAAAAAACCTTTTGAGAAAAAGGTCCAACAAGTACCCAAAGAAAGAGAAACCCTGCCCAAGCTAGAAGAGATCAAAGATGACAATGACAATGAAGCCAATGTTAGAAGGATCTCTTTTTCTAAGATGGATTTTTAAACCAGGAAACTTAATTGATGTAGGTTTTCCCTCCTTTTTTGTGTGCTGTAACTGTACAATCTACAATGAAATTGATGCAGATTCCTGTTCAACTTGTTGTACCCTCACATACTCTCCAAACTATTAACTCTTCCACCCTAGTAGATAGTGGTGCTGACATCTCCTGCATTGACTGGGACTTTGTTAAAAAACACTGACTTTCCCTCATGAACCTAAAGGAACCTCTCCAAGCCAGACATGCCAATTTATTTCACAATAAAAATGGCAACATAAAGTACACCTGCAAACTATTCATTTCATTCAATGGGATCATCCACAAAGTAACCTTTTACATTATGGCTTGTGGACAACAAAACCTTATCTTCAGACTCCCCTGGCTAAAAACCACCAACCCTTTCATTGGTTGGCTAACTCAGACTCTCCTCATCAAAGAATCCACTGACCAATCCCAAGATCTTTACTTCTACCATTTCTCTGATGCCAAACAACACAACTTTGTTTACTATAAGATCCCTCCTTACCAACCCCACCACATCAATGTCAACTCCATTTCCAACTACCACCTTGAAGGGTATCTTCAATGAGAAACTGAAAAACAATTTACCAACAGAGCTATCAATAATAGGGCCATCCAATGAATTATTCATTGTGAAAACTGTTTTGTCCTGAGGGGTTCCCCCCTCATCACCAAGCTGACCACTGCCACTGAACTCGCCATGGAAGCTGAGAAAGCCAAAACTAAATCCATCCATCCTCCTGAATAACAACAATTTGCTCCCATCTTCTCAAAATAAGCCACCAACCATGTTCTCCTCTCTTGTCCCTACAATCATGAAATCAATCTCAATGAATTCTTTACCCCTAAAGTTGGAAAAGTTTACTCTCTCTCTCCTGATGAACAAAGAGCCACAGAAGCTTTCATTGCTAAAAACCGATGAAGGGATAGGAGTTAGGGGACAGCAAGGAGGAGGAGAATGAGAAAATGGATATGGGATCTCCTCAACCATAACATTACCCCCTTCATTGATTTGAAGTACCATCTCAGACTCAACATTATCTGCTGCAGTCTCCTTCATTGACTTTGTAGTTGGTGAGATCCCAGAAGGAGTAGGAGATATTGTGGGAGAATTGGGACCAGATGTGGTCATGGGCATAGCACCTGGTACATTGTCAGTTGGGGCAGAGGAACATGATACATATGTCTGGGGGCAACAATGCAGCAAAAGCAGAAAGCGGCACTGGTACCAGGGGCAGTCCTGCTGAATATGCCCAAGCTGTTTGCATTGGAAGCACCAGGTGTGCTCCAACTGTTCCACAGATATAGCAGGGCTGTCAGGATGGGAAGTGGATATGTGGGGTATGGAGCCCAAGCCAGGCTGGAGGTCATGATCCATGATTGGAGTTGGGTGATTGGGATCCAATCCAGAGATTCCTGACTGGTCACTGGTTCCACTAGGAATGTAGATGTGGAGGGGTGGGCAGACAGCTATACATAGATTCTCCCAGTGGGGGGGAAAGAGAGTGTGGAGGCCACAATGGAAGGCTGCCTGAGAAAAGGAGATGGTGGGTGTTCCTGAGGAGGCGGCAAGTGGTTGGAAGGGGTCTGATGGGGCGCTCTCCAGGTACAGGGGAGGAGGGGGAAGAGGTCTCTCGGAAAGAAAGGCAGATGGTTCCACAACATTTCTGAACAGTTTCTCCATCATTGAGTGGGGGACTGAGCTCTCCTGAGTCAACAAGAGTGTCAATTGTGGAGGAGGGAGAAGATCCAGGAGAGCACTCAAAGATGGCAGGGTCAGGGGTGTTGTCATAGTATCTATTCCACTCATTCTTGGGGAGGGCAAAGATGATGGGATTGAGAACAATGGATAGTTCTTTAAGGGGAATTGTTATGATATGTAATATTTTCAAACTTTTTATTTACCATCACTTGTACAACATTCTACTTCATCATATTCAACACATTGCACATGATCGTGGGAAAGATCACATGACCACAATGATGTCATAGCATGTGTTATTGATTTCTGCTCTTCTCTCACAATGCTATACTTCTTTTTCCCATCATCAACTTCTCTCTCTCACATTCATGTATTTTCATTTGACCATCTTTAGTAATTACCTATCACAGCACTTGCTCTGTGCACATTCTCTACCACTATATATACCTGTACATTATATTGTAGAACCTCAGTCTAATCCACTTGTCATTTCTATCCTCCTGGTGTCTACAGTTCAGGCTGGAAGTTCTGATTAAGGACTAAGACTATTCTTTTTCCATCTTGTCCCATTGCCAGCTTATTGGTGTTCACTGTGTCGAAGTCCAGCTAGTGGTTGTTATTTGTAGCAACTCACAACACTTGGATTAGACTAAACACACTACCCGGACTCTAGGGTTAAAGAGGTTGCCCATGGGAGCTTTCCTATGTTTTTATTTCTTTACATCTGTGCCTTTAGGACATGAGTCTTGAGACCCAAGCTTTAGTCTCATTAGACAGAATTTCTCAGTCCCTCCTTTGAGGTGATACCAGCATTGGGGTCGTGCCCAATTTGCATAGAGCGATTAAGGAACAACTGCTGTCATGCAGCCTTAGGCCGAGCTTATTCCGAACACTGGTAGTCCTCGAAGTGATTTGAGAGGTAGAGCATCAGCTACCTTTACCTTTAGTATATGTGTAGTTTTGTTCCTGGTCACTGCAGTCACCAGAACCTGTTACCAGAGTTTATGTAGGAGAAGATATTACCTGTGGTCAAAGAAGTACTTTTTATGTAGTTTTGTTTGCCAAGTCCCCAGAGTGTGGTTGGAAGATACTGCACAGTAAGGATCTCATTTTTTCTTTTTAGCTCTTTCATTGCTGAAGAATAAGGATGTTGAACCAACTGGATATTGATGATTTGGTCTTTAGGATTTGAGACCTAAACTTAGAATCTGAAAGGTCATTGGTGACAAAGAAGATCTCTGACCCAGACAAATGGGATGGAGATCAAACAAAGTTTAGATTGTGGTGGATTTGTCTTCACCTTTGGATAGCAGCCCAAACATGGAAATCAGACAAGTTGAGGGCAATTGCCATGCTCTCAAGATTCAAAAAGAAGGCAGATGGGTTTACCCAAATCACTTTAGAAAAATATCTGGATGCAGAACATTATCTGGAAATAGATGCAGCTACCAAGATGCCGACCAGACAACTTCTTGGGGAGAAGGCCTGGCCTTCATGGTCAGATCTCCAAGTTGAGATCAAAAACTACTTCCAGATACAGTAGATATTCTGGCCCATGAGTCTCTGAAAAAGTTGGAGGCTCTAAAACAAAAAGGTCATCCAATTGACCTCTTCTGCAAAGGTTTGAGGTTTTGAGAAGAGAAGCCGATATAGAGGATGAGTTTGCAAAGGAGCTACTGAAGAAGGCAGTAGACTTCAAAATTTATGAAAGACAGAAGCTGAATGCTCCAGCTTCAACCTTCACTTTGGATGAGCTTATCACCAAGTATAGAAACATAGGTTGAGCATACGAGCAGATGGCTGTCGAACACAGATCACCTCGGGCCAGATATCATTTTCCCCACCATCATGACCACCTCCCTGCCTGCAAGGGCAATACTATCCTCAAAGGCTGCAAGGGGGCCAATACCTGCAATTTCTGCACCTGCCTCAGGGGCAACATTGTTTCATGCCTATGGGCATTCAACCGGGCAGAGGAGTGCCCATGGAAATTGGAGCACAACAAGTGTCTCCACAAAAAAAAACTCATATCTGCTACAGGTGTTCTCAGGCAGGCCATATATGGCCAGATTGTGCCAAGAACCCAAACCGCAGACAATGCTGACCTCAGGTTCAGCAACAAGCAATTTGGAACTAGGACACCAGTTTCTACAAGTATTTACACAAGCCTGCACACAAGGCTCAACAATATTTCCATTCTTGTCCCCTTCCAACTCCACCATCTCCCCCTTCCCAATTTTCCCCAACTTCTATCAACACGCAATTTGTGCAATCTTTTATGTCTCCAGAAGCAGAGGCTTACAGTGACTCCAAAAACCCTTTCCATACTAACCCAGAATGTGGTGCATGAAGCGCACCACCAAACAGCATGGGAGTTACGCTTAGCATTGGTGGAGTTATAAATGTACATACTCTTGGCTACAATATTGCCCCCTAGGTCATGTGATTTGGTCCACATGCCAGAGAGATATGATCAATTCAAAACAGCAATACCATGGAAAGGGCTTTTTCATTTTTGAATTGATGACTAGGATTTTAGTCAAATCATGGAATATTTGCCATTGTTTGTTAGTACAAACAAAGATATACATGTAAATAGTATGTCTGAGTTTAAAAAAGTTCACACACTTCTTGATTCTCAAC
>JBBPNR010000613.1:0-20180 GCA_038091015.1 Boletus vermiculosoides
GAGGGGGAGGGGGTAGGCATTCTTGATCGTATGTTGGTTAAGGTATTGGTAATCTTGGCAGGGCCAAAGCTTTCCATCTTTCTTTTGTATGAAAAAGAAGGGTGACACTTGGGGAGATTTTGATGGGGTGATTTGCCGGACTTCAAATGTTCTTCAACAAACTCCTTACAAGCCTGTTGCTCAGCCAGGTTGAGCGGGTAGGCCTTGCCACACCTCAGTATGAAAGAGTCCTTTAACTCTATGGTGTGGTCGTATTGCTGGGAGGGAGGTAGCTTCGTGTCTTTTTTGTTAAAGACGTCCTCATAATCCCGGAAGGCTAGGGGAATCGTGGTGGTTGCTTTATCTTGCTGTTGTGCTATTGCCATAGATAGCATAGTTTGTCTCAATATGAACTCTGGTATATCTCCAAAGACACAAAAGAACCTAGCGCGTTGGACAGGTGTCCACTTCCTGAACCCTTTGGCAAGTTCTCGCTCTATCCGTTCTTCATCGTTCATGCCTAGATACCTCATCAGGTATCTCTGTGTCAAGACCTCGGGGTTGGCACCCGCAGTGTCTCGATATCTGGAAGGCGTAATCGTCACATGCCCTTCCATCCAGTGAACATCTGGGTTAATCGATCAGAACCAAGGGATTCCAAGGATGATGTCATCCTTGCCGCAGTTCAGGATATAAAGGTCCCACTGTTCCTTTATTCCTCCATAGTCCAAGACAACCATTGTCTTGAACTTGATGATACCCAATTGGTTTTCAGTACCATCCACGTTCCAGGCCTTGATAGGCTGGTGTAATCTGGCGATAGGCAGTCCTAATCACCTGACTGCTTCCCTATTGATGAAGCAGCCCGTTGCTCCAGAATCCAAAAGCGCGTGCGAGCCAATGATTTTGCCATCCTGTTTCCAGATCGAGAGGGGAATATGAATAGAATTTGGTCTCGATCCAGAAATAAATACAGGAGCAATCGTTACGGAAGGTACTGACGTTGGTTCAGTCCTTCCTCCTAAAAATGCGCTGGCACTTGGGGGCTCTTTGCACCACCAGGTGCCCTCATATCCTTCCCATTGGGGTGGTTACCGGCCAAGGATATGGATGCGGGTTCCTCTTGGGCTTCGAGGACATGGACGTGTTCATTGTCCCACATAGCGGCTTCCTGTCCCTCCAAAGGGACTCCCTCTTCACTGAGGGTCACATCAAAGGAGGACCTCAGTGTCCTCAGAATTTCGTCCCAACTTTGCCCACACAAAAGGTCTTTAATGAATTCATTCAGCGGGTCCGAGGTGGTAGAGGATGGTCTCCCAATGGGGAGTTAGGTCTCCACAGCTCTGGTTCTGGCTCTGGTAGGCGGACCGTCATTTTTCTGATAGCCTGGATGATTCTTCGTAGAACAGCCTTTCCTCTTGCAAATGAAACACCTATGCTCCCAGATACACTTGAGACGTTGGCTAGGACTGAGGGTGATTTTATCAACATCCATAGCATTGGGATCGCGAGCATGACCATGGCCTCCATAAGCCGGTTTTGGTCCTCTCCTGATATTTTGAATCTGCTTGTAGTTCTCTTCAATTTCGGATGACTTCTTGTAGACGTCTTCCATCGAGGTAGTGGTTTGGAGAGTTCCGGACATGGTGAGTTGGGTGGCAATCTGTGGGTCAAGTCCTCGCAAGTACCACTCCAAGAGGGCGTTGAGATTGGTGATCTTGGATCATACGGAGAGGAGCGAGAAACTTGAGACATATTTTTCAAATCCTCTGGGGTCTTGAGTGTCCTGTACGAGTGAAGAGAGTTCCACTTGTGCTTGGGCAGCAGTGTCATAAGGGGTGAAGGTGTTGGTGAATGCTTTCTTGATCGCGCCAAAGTGGGTTTGTTCGTGTGGGATCTTGCCATCCTTGATTCTGGCAAGCCACGCTTCTGCAAAGGCCTTTCCTCGTCCTTTCTGCATACGATTGAGAAAGATGTAGGCCTTGGCAAGGTCTCCGAGCGTATCGTTGAGGGTGAAGTAGCCCTCCATAGCCATGAGCCATCAGTTTGCATCTGCGGATTCTCCGGAGAACTCCTCAGGTAGGGCAGCTTTAACTCCAGGCATGTTGTTGTTGTTGTTGTTGTCTTTGTCTCCTGGTTCAGGGTTGTCATGGTCAGGTGGGTCCGGGAGGAGGTCAGTTCATCTGACGAAATCTTCATAAGTCTGTTTGTCGTCAGGGAAAGAGTCTTTCTTTGGTGCCTCAGAGATGGGTGGTTGAATAGGGACGTCAACCTGTATCTCAGGTTGGTGGTGATGGCTAGAGGAAGAGGCTCTGGAGAGAGCAGGAGATGGAGTGGTTCAACAGGGAGGAGGAGGAGCAAAGACTCCGGTTCTAGGTTGGGAACTAATTCTTCTAGAGGATTGGGGAGAGTTGGAGTGGGAGATGGGAGAGAAGGCGGAAAACAGGGGATTGGGTTGGGGTGGTGAGATGCATTGCTTCTTGTCAGAGGAGTTTTCTCTATCTTGGTAGAGTAGAGAGTCTAGGTGTATGGACCTCGTCTTGCTCAGTACCTAGACTACCACTGGGTAGTCTCCAGGGGGTTCAGGCTAGATAGCACCAGTAAGGTATAACCTTAATCTTTTGTTACGACCCGTAACAATGGTACACATTCGTATGGAACCGTGTAGTGTTTGACTTGACCTCTCCAATATGGAGTTAAGTCAGAATCTCGTTCCTACACTTGGTCACCTCCGTTAAGGAGTTAAGTGTGAACGGCCTAGTGAAGCTAGTAGTACTGGGACTGGCCCAGAGTTGGAAGGGTGGAGGATGTGAGAGAGGTGAGGTGAGGCACAAGGGAGGGGATCTCGAGAAACTATGGTCCACACGAAATTGTGTAGATTAAGGTTAAGGAAGGGAGGCATACAAGCGGCACCCTAATATATATACTGAGGACTCTAGGGCAGGTATCGGAGTCCGAAGAGTATATAAGGAAGGAGACATGTTGTGTCGCGAGGCACATGAGATAATTGGTCAGGATATAATGGGGAAACGCATAGCTGTAAGAGAGGCTATGGAGGAGGCAGTGTCTGGACGAGTCAAGAGGGGAAAAGCCAAAAGGCAGTGGGGAAGGAAAGTATCCGGAGGCGATGGAGAGATGCCATCTCAACAGAGGATAGTCTCATCCCTCAAAGAGGGATTCGTCTAAGAGGTCAGCCCATGTGGATGTAGGGATGTGATAGTTCCGGAGGTCAGAGAACAGGGATTGGAATAGAGAGGTGCTGGGATGGTCAAGATGGATAGGAGGGGTAACCGACGAAGGGATGGGAGTCGGTGGATGAGGAGGAGGAGACATAGAAGGAAATTGATAAGGGGTCTCCTCCTTAACCATAACAGGAACTGTCTTGATAGGGCTGCCAGGAGCCTGAAACCAGTTTTTTGCATTACTAAGCTTGATGATATCTAGAAAGACATTGCAACAAAGTCCAGATGAATAGATTGCCACAACAACAGAGCAGCCAGTTTTGACTGGGTTATTTTTGACAGTAGCAACGTACTGTTTGTGATCAGCATGATCTGGAAATGTGTCAGCCCACATTTCCATGATATCTTCAACTGAAGAAGTCAAAAAACTGTCCATGATGCACTTTATGCAAAGATGAATGATATGTGGGAAACATCTGATTTGCCAATTGCATACATCAAAGTTGATATCCCATGTATGCAACAAAATCTCTAAATTCTGCATGCAAATTTTGTTGTTGGATGTATTATCCATCAAGAAGTGGCCAACCTGGTGATGCCATTTCAGCTATTATACAACTATAAAATAGGGTACAAACAAACCTTTGATGTGATGCCAATGTGGTCAAGAAGTGCCAGGATCATCTGGGCCAACAGGGCACTGTCATGCCTTCCTTTCATTCTTGTAAAATCAATCAGTGTGGATCTCAATACCAATTGATTGTTGGAACCCTTGGTGATCCAGTAGGCTGTGAGAGCAAGAAAGCCTGCCCTATTACTCGCTGACCAAGTGTTGGTTGTGAACAGAATTTAACCTAGTGTATCCTAAGCAGATTAAGTTATTGGATAGAATATGGAGGTAACCAAGCATGTATATCAAACTCCTTTCTGAAAGTGACAAGATACTGCTTCCACATTTTGATGACCTTGTCACAGACAGTTGTGCAATAAGGAATATCTGACTCAGAGAGGCCATCTCAAAGGATTAAAAGGAGATCTCAAAATTTTCTATGTTCTACAACATTGATTGACTGTGTGAGGTAAGCAAGAGTTTAGTGTTTAAAAAATTAGGGTGTACTTGATCATCAGCCACAATGAAGACAATAAGCTGCTTGTGGAACTCCTCCTTGGAGTAGGGGAGGAAAGTGCATTGACCATTGGGATTGCTAGTCCCTCCTGGACTAGCCACAGGTACTCATGCATGGAGACCCTCAAGCATTCCACCCTCAGCCACCACTTGGCACATTTCACTAATTAAGTAGCCAAGTGATAAAGCTTTCTTGATACTGTTGAGTCATATTGGCCAATCATGCAATGCCACAAGTTCCAAGTATTCATGGATATGCCATTGATCAAGATGGACTCAGAGGGTGAATGTCCCAGACTTGGCTGCATAGATGTATGTACACCAGTTGGAATACATTTGCTTCCAAGCAACTGGGTCAGCATTGTGGATTTCCCTAGAAAGTTCAGAGTGAGTTTTCAAAAGCAAGCTGAGAATGAATGGGATACATTTGCATTGTTTACAAATAGAGTCTTTTGCAGTCTGCTCAAAGAAGTATTGGACATTGACAGTACTTGTGGTTCGTGGATTGGGTTTAAGATGGATCAATGAGTGGATCATAGACTACAACTCACATAGATTGTGACTTGTTGGGCTGGTGACCAGATTGAACCCTAGGAATGTCATCATTGACACCATCAGCCTCTGACTCAGTGTCCTGCTCAGTAAGCTCTCTGTCAATATCTATATATTCACCATCCTGATTCTTGTGCATGGTTGGAATGTGTGCTGAATGGGATTAAGGTGCAGGACAAGCAACCACTTGAGCTGCTAACACTTTCTTAGTAACCCATTTAGCTTGACCTCCTTATCTGGAGGCTGGGGATGCAAGTGTGGCCTCCAAGGGATCTGAGTTAGCCTGAGTTCTTGCTTTCCATGTCATGAGTGCAAAAAAGAGGAGGATTGAAAAGAGGGATGTTGACAGTTCATTTTTTTTCTGTTGCTTTTACATATATAGGGTGATCCCAGTATGAAATTGCAGTGGCTCAGTAACAAACACATGTTTTGAGGAGTCACTGAACTTGAAGACAAGTAAATAGCCCAGTATGATGTGTCTTATACCAGGAGTTTAGCAATGATATTCATACATTGTGGTGAAGGTTCAACAGTATACTTGCACTGATACATATACATAGATATGATGGTAGATTTTACATAATCAGCTGGTAGAATACTTGAATGACGATGTGTACAACAAAAACACAACATGCAATATCAATACATACAGTTGTGATGGACACTGATCATTCACCTGGCATCATATTAGACTATGCACCACTGCTAGTAGCAACTGATTAGGCTCCAGAATCCCCATGTGAGTTCTTCTGCTTCTTGCAAGAAGACATATTAGATGAGGAGAACTTGTGCTTACCAGAGGTGTGCCACTCCCTATAACACTCATAGGCAGCCATAAACATGGCTGTTCAGAACAATCAAAGAAGGGAATTTCAGGGGATCTGTAACATCACTGTGGATTGATGAACTGGCTAAATGAGCTAATTGTCTGTGTCACTCACCTCCATCTCAATGATCAGTGACACCCTGAGACATTTGGAAGCAGTGCATAGCAATGGGACAACCTTTGACAAGTCTGTGCTGGGATAAAGCACCTAGAAGTAATCAGCACATGATGGATGATATAGGGCAATCACATACCTTGGGTGCTGAGAAATCTTGGAAGTCAACATTGATGGTAAAAGGACCACTGGGGCAACAAAGATACACCTCTATGGTTACCCATGTTATGGACATCCATGTGAACCTGTTCATAACCACAGGCCCTAAGCTTGTTTTGGTAATGGGTGGGGCAAAGTCCTTGAATGAGAGGAAGGCTCTGGTATGCAATGTCTTTGCAATGTCTTTGCTGAGTGGAGACACCCATTCAGGTGATTGCTCAATTGTGATCATGAACACCAGATTGAACATCAGTTGAGAGTCAACAATTTGTTTCAGTTGAGCACAGGTGTTAGAAGGTGAGATCATGAAGGTAACTTGTCCAACCCACTTTGGAATAACAGGATCCTCTGGGGCACGACCAGAGTTGTTCTTAATGATGAGTTGGAAATCAGGTATTGCTGTTCCCAAGGATCCATTGGGCTTGACACAGAAGAGTGGTTTGTTCATGTGGTTGGTGAAATTGTAAACATTCTTGTCCTGGCCAATGCCATCAGTGAAGGAAGTGATGACACAATTGAGGCTTGACAGAAATGATTTGTGAGCAGATGATGGCTTCATGATGATGAGTTTTCCTTTGTCTTCAATGTAAATGAACCTGCAGAATGGATCAAATAATTGTTGATATGAATGTTTCCAATTCTGAATTTGACTTACTTTGCATGATATTCTTGTGTGAACATCACCAAAAGATCTATGAAATTATTGGGTGGGAACTGATAGATGATCTGTTGTGATGAGGTTGGGAGATTGCACAAAAGTGGTAGTACCAGCATGACTAACTTGGGCTATGTCAAGAAGTAAATTAGCAATTCTGAATAAATACATAAGCTTCAGTAGGGTGCAAATTGGGGGTGTAGAGAGGTACTGTGGCACCTGTTTTCTCAACCTGAGTGGGCATGCTGTCTGACTCTCTAAAATTTGACCCTGGTCAGGTCACCAAATAGTGAACTTGTGATATGAGTTATAACTTGTGACTGGTGGCACCAGAAACTGTCAGTGGGGGTACTGGGGAGGCAAATAACCACAACACCCTATATATACATGACAGGTAACTGATGATTTGTAATACATCATGTCAAATGATAAGATCATGATATCTGCTAAACAAGAGAGAGAGAAAGAGTCAAGTTAAGTTTGTGCAACATTCCAACAAACAATATTATCAACAGCACTCTGTTGAACTATGGTAACAATCTATGCAAGTGACTGATTAATCTGTGTTTCTTTCCTAGATGACTATGTGACAGATGCAAATGCACCTGTTCCAAAGAGGGGAAAGCTATTGTGAATGAAGTGTGAATGCACACACAGGAGCCCCAATACTTGTGTGTGGGACTGAAGTCAGCCAGGTAAAGCACATCATTTCATGCAGTGCCCCCAATGATAATATAGTTCAGCTTGATGTTACAATAGATGAAGTTGCATGTGAATGAATAGTTTTGAGGAAAGCAGGCTGTGAATGGGGAAGGTTGTGAAGGGGTAAATATTAGATATTGACAAGGTGAACAGAAACATACCATCAGGTCAGTGATTACCATTGTTATATGTAGTAGTTGCAAAAAAGGTCTGCCTGCAATTGCAAACATTGCCCTGATTCAAGACTCAAAAAGGTGGTCCCAGGGCCTTGCATTGTGTGAGATGGTGAGGCTGAGACAGCCAGATGTCACCAATTGGCAAGTTGGCAAGTTGGCTCCTGTTGACATTGCACTGATTCATTGAATGAAAACCAGTTTGAAAACTGGAACCAGTGATTTCTGACATTTGGGCAACCAGGTTTTTCCATCAGCATGGTCTGGTCTCAGGCAGTCTGTGGCACTGCAGACTATTACCAGTTTTGGTCTCAGACCATCAGCAAACCATGACCATGGCAACACTATGTGTTGTGGGTCCTGCTCTCATCTTGTTCTTGGCATAGCTTAGCCAGCTCCATCATAGGCTTCAGTGACTATCTCTCCTTGAAACATGAATGTATTGGTATCAAACCCAGCATGGGTCTCACCTTGGGGTATAATGATTGGAGTGACAAGGTGATCAGATGTCACAATTTCATTTATGTGCAAATCATTGAGAAGGTTCAGTTGAAAAGTGGGGCCCAATGTAATGTGTTCTATGTCTCCTTGAGCATCACATCACCACATTTGGTGTGTCTTGTGGCAGGAGATGAGTGAAGGGAAGGGTCTCTGAGGTTGTGAAAACTTGAGATACTTCCACTTGAATTTGGGGAAGTTGTGGTGGTAAAAGTCCTGGTCTAGAGATAGATCCAGATACTCAAAGTTCTCTTGGAGATTCCTGGCTCTGAACAAATCCAGCTGATTGGACAGCAGATGTTTGGAAACTGGTAGATTGGTAATTGGCATTGCTAGAGATGTCCAATGGTGATGATGGTGATGGATTGGGAATGATCTGTTGCAGTGCTTTCAGAGAAGGTGAAGGAGGAATATTTAGAAAAGAGGATCATCCTGATTGAGTATAATATTGCACTGGTGGTTCAGTGGAAGATGGTGGCCAATTCTCTTGTTCTTCATGATTAAGAGGAGGTAAAACAGTGTCACTTGATTGTGACAACTTTGGTCTCTTGGATGTTACTTCAGTGATGGTTCCACTTTGGTACTCAGGAGATCATTGGTCAACTTCCAAGTAAGGGGGATAGTTAATGTGGATAACCAGATATGCAAGATGTCAAATAAGAGGTTCTTTGGGACCTCTTTGGAGAGTGGTGACACCTTGTTTGGAATGACAACAATATTGTCCTCATTCTAGATTTTTTTGGCAACTGTGGATGGGACAAGGGATTTGGAAAGGGACTCCAGGAGTGACAAGTTGCTCAGGACCATCATTCTCAACTGGTCTGGTGTGGATCACAAAAGGTCTGGATTGGTGGATCATAGAAGGTTCTGCCTGTGTATCTGTGGCTGGGTCACTAGGAGGAGATTCATGAACCTTCTTGGTCTCAACTACAATGTAGATTGAGTACCATCTAGAATCTCTAGTGATGTGATGGTAAATGTTAGAGTTGTGCTCCAGTAGTAACTTTGGAATGCCAGAGTTGACTTGGGAGTTGGGATGTTGGCTTCACCATATGTGGTGCACCCTTACACAAGTCTTGAGTCCCATATTTTGGAGTGTTGGAGGTAGTAAGACTTAAGATGTTAGAACATCAAGCTGAGCAGAGGTTTCAGAGGTGAGTTGTCAAGACTCAGTCAGAGAGGAGTAGAGAATAAACTAATATTCGAACTGAGGAGTTTACAGGAGGATCTCAGAGTATATATAGTACAGAGGAGCATAGCATTAGTAATGGAGTTCATAAGGTTTGTAAAGGTTTGGAGTACAAGTGTTGCCAGAGCTGTGCTCCTAAATGAGACACAGGTTTGGAGACAAGTAAGAAGCAGAACTAAAACAAATGGAAATAGTTGAGGAATGGAATGGAACAGAATGTAATGGAGGTGGATATAAACAGATATATAAGAAAGTCCAGAGGTTAGTAGTTGTGTCTCTAAGGAGAATGCACCAGAGTTCACAGTAATGTAACAGAGTTGTACTTAGGGGATTTTGGGATAGGTAGTAAAGCTGAAACATGGCAGGTGCTCAGCAATAATTAACATCCTCAGGATCAGAGCAGTGCATAAGTAGCTCTCCAGCCATGATAACCCAGTTACAGTAACCTCCAAAACCATTGCAATGTCTGAATGCAATGTGGTGCATGAAGTGTGTTACAGTTAAGGAGGAGACCCCTTATCAATTTCCTTCTACGTCTCCTCCTCCTTGTCCACCGACTCCAATTCCCTCATCGGTTACCCCACCACTCCATCTCGACCATCCAGGCGCCACCTTGTTCTTCTCCCTGTTCTCCGACCTCCAGGATTATAACATCCCAACCTCCACATGGGCCGATCTCTTAGACAAGTCCCTCTTTGAGGGATGAGGCTATTCCTCATCGGGACAGACATCTCCACCTTCCCTCCAGATACTTCCTCTCTTTCACCACCTTCAGGTTTCTCTTTTTATCTCGTCTGACTTGTACTTACTTACTTATGACTCGTCCAGACACTGCCTCCTCCATAGCCTCTCTTTACAGCTATGCGTTTTCCCTTTTTATCCTGACCATTTACTTCATGTGCCTCGCGACACGACACGTCTCTTACCTTATATATTCTTCGGACTCCGATACCTGCCGTAGAGTCCTCAGTATATATATTAGGGTGCCGCCTGTATGCCTCCCTTCCTTAACCTTAATCTACACTTCTTCATGTGGTCTATCATTCCTCGAGATCCCCTCCCTCATGCCTCGCCTCTCCTCTGCCTCATCCTCTACTCTTCCAACTCCTGGCCAGTCCAGGTACTGCTAGCCGACACTAGGCCATTCACACTTAACTCCATCTAGGAGGTGACCAAGTGTAGGAACAAGACATGGTTCTTCACACAAACGTGTACCATTGTTACAGGTCATAACAAAGTGCACCACAAACACCTGTGGGAATTTCACTTAGCTTTGGTGGGACCAAACAAAGTACATACCCCTGGCTACAACCTGGCCCCTGGACCATGTGATTTGATTCAGTGGCTGTGGAGATATGCATATTTCAAAACAGCAATACCATTGCAATAGTTTTGCACCTGTTGGTAGAAATGGTGGAATTTCATTGAAATGAATGATAATTGACAATGTTTGGTCATACAAACAAAGATACACATATAAATATTATGTCTGAGTTTGAAATAGTTCACACACATCTTTATTCCCAATCACATCATCATAAAATTCATTTCTTCTACTCAGAAAAACACCAATCTCTCTTTGCTTGATGCTGGTCAATCTGCTCACTCCATTCCTGCTAACACTGGTCTCCATGCCTCCACCATCTCTAGACTCCACTCCAAAGAGTGTTCTGAGCTTCAAAGGTCTACTGGAGATCGTCCATCCAAGCTTTCCTCAGCCAATATTTGACATGCTATCCATTTTATCTCTTCTGGAAAGGCAGAGAATGCTGTTCAAGTGACCAAGGCCCTCACCAATGTGGTCAATCAACCCCTCTCTATCACAACAGTACACCATCACTTGAAAAAAACTGGTATGAAGGCTGTGGTGAAGTCCAAATGACCTTTTCTCTCTACCAAGCATTGCAAGGCTCATCTGGATTTTGCCCATGCTCACAAGAATTGGACTGTGGAGGATTGGAAGAAGGTGATATAGTCTGATGAGACTAAAATCAATCACCTAGGGTCAGATGGGTGCAAATGGGTGTGGAAAAAGGCAGGTGAGGGGCTCAGTAATAGAGTGGTTGAAGGTACAGTGAAGTTTGGAGAAGATTCTTTGATGATGTGGGGATGTATGACTTGGCAGAGAGTTGGCTATGCTACCAAGATTGATGGTAGGATGGATGGGGACCTTTACCTTCAGATTTTGAAGGATGAACTGCTGGATACTCTGCGGTATTATGGTCTTGATCCTCCTAACATTATTTTTCTTTCAGCAGGACAATTGTTACAGTTGAGGAGACCCTATACCCATTTTCTCATTCTCCTCCTCCTTGCCGTCTCCCGACTCCTATTCCCTCATCAGTTACCCCCTCATCCCATCTTGACCACCCTGGCTCCTCCCTCTTTGCTGAGATCTTCACCAATCTCCAAGACTACCAGATCCCCATCTCCACCTGGGCTGACCTCCTAGATGAGTTGCTCTTCAAGGGATAAGGCTGTGCCTCATCACCTCCAGGTACTCCCCTCCTCTCATCACCTCTCAGAATGTTCCTTTTCTTCCATGACTCTTAGTTACTCACTTTGACTCACATAGACACTGCCCTCCTACATAGCCTTCTCTCATAGGTTATGTGTTCCCCTTATATCCCCTTTGTTTATCTTACATGCTACATAACACAACATGTCCCTTCCCTTATTTATCTTTAGGACTCCAATACCTGTCCTAAAGTATCTACTATATATATTGGAGCATTGCCTGTACCTATCTCTCTCCCTAACCTTAATATACACTTATTTGTGTTGTCAACTCATTCCTCAAGATCCCCTTCCTCGTGCCTCACCTTCTCTCTGCCTCATCCTCTCCTCTACCAACTCTGGGCCAGTCCCAGTACTGTTGACTATGGTCAAGCTGTTCACTCTTAACTCCTTTGGAGTCATCCAAGAGTAGGAACAAGATGACACGTTCACAAACATGTACCATTGTTACACCAGTCATAACAAAATATCAAGGTTATGCCTTACTGGTGCTTTCAAGCCCAAACCCCCTGGAGACTACCCAGTGGTAGTCTAGAACCCAAGCAAGACGTGGTCCATATGCCTAGACTTTCTACTCTACCAAGATAGAGAGGCTTTTTCTAACAAAGAGCAATGCATTTCCCCACCATAACCCAATCCCCTGTCTCACACCTTCTCTCCCATTTCCCACTTCAACTCTCCCCAATCCTCTTGAAAGATTAGTTCTCAGCCAAGAACCAGAGCTTTTGCTCCCCCACTTTGTCATCATACCCTATTCCCTGCTCTATCCAGAGCCTCCTCCAGTGAACACCACCAACCAGAGATCCAGGTTGACACCCCTAGCCAACCTTCCATCTCCAAAGAACCCAAAGAGGACTCTGATGATGATGGACAAGCCTATGAAGACTTTGTTAGAAGAACAGACTTTCTTCCCGACCTACCCACAGGTCCATCCAACAACGACCCAGACCCAGGAGACAAAGACAACAACAAATACAACAACATGCCTGGAGTTAAAGCTGCCTTACCAGAGGAGTTCTCCAGAGAATCCAGTGATGCAAACAAATGGCTTATGGCTATGGAGGGCTACTTCTCCCTCAATGATACACTTGGAGACCTTGCGAAGAGTTATATCTTCCTCAATTGCATGCAAAAGGGCAGAGGAAAGGCTTTTATAGAAGCATGGCTTGCCAAGATTAAAGATGGAAGAATTTCCCACAGGAAAACCCACTTTGCTGCAATTAGGAATGCATTCACCAACATGTTCACCTCTTATGACACTGCTGCCCAAGCACGAGTTGAACTCTCTTCGCTTGTTCAGGATATCAGAGACTCCAGAGGATTCAAGAAATATGTCTCCAGCTTTTCTCTCCTCTCAGTTAGATCCAAGATCACCAATCTCAACACCCTACTGGAATGGTACCTGCGAGGACTTGACCCTCAGATTGCTACCCAGCTCACCATGTCTGGAACCCTCCAAGCTGCCACCTCCATGGAAGATGTTATGAGAAGAGCAGTGGCCTGATTAACACCAAAACCAGAGCAGTGGAGATCCAACCCTCTGTTGGGAGACCATCCTCTACCACCATGAATCCACTGGATAAATTCATCAAGGACCTTTTGTGTGGGCAAAGTAGAGACAAGATTTTGAGGACACTGAGGTCCTCATTTGATCCATTCCTTGATGAAGAAGAAGTCCCAATAGAGTAACTAGAAGCTACTATGTGGAACAATGAACACATCCACATCCTTGAAACCCAAAAGGATCCCACTACTGCATTTTTAGCCAGTACCCACCCCAATGGAGGAGATGCAAGGAAGGCACCACTGGGTGCCAGGAGCTCCCCAGCACCAGCACATTTTTAGGAGGAAGGGCTGAACCAACATCAGTTCCTTCCATTATGATTGCCCCTGTATTTATTTCCAAATCAAGATTGAATTCTATTCATATTCCCCTCTCAATCTGGAAGTAGGATGGCAAAATCATTGGCATGTGCACGCTTTTGGATTTAGGAGTTATGGGCTGCTTCATAAACAGAGAAGCAGTCATACATCTGGGCTTACCTGTCACCAGACTGCACCAGCCTATCAAGGCATGGAACACTGATGGTACCGAAAACTGGTCAAATATCATAAAGTTCAAGACTACGGTCATCTTGGACTATGGAAGAATAAAGGAACAGTGGGACCTTTACATCCTCAGTTGCAGCAAGAATAACATCATCCTCGGAATCCCTTGGTTCTGGTCAATCAATCCAGATATTCATTGGATGGAGAGGCATGTGATGATCACATTATCCCGATATTGAGACACTATGGACACCAACTGCAAGGTTTTGAAACAGCAGTACCTTATGAGGTACTTGGGCAGTGATGATGAAGAACAGATAGAGTGAGAATTCACAGAAGGGTTCAGAAAGTGGATACCAGTCCAGCACACTATGTTCTTTTGTGCCCACAGAGATACACCAGAGTTTGTATTGAGACAAACTACACTATCCACAGTGATAGCACAACAACAAGACAAAGTGACCACCACAATCCCTGAGGCCTTCTGAGACTACAATGGCATCTTTAATAAGAAAGACACGAAGCTTCCTCTGTCTAGACTATACAACCATGCCATCAAGTTAAAAGACTGGTTCATACCACAGCATGTGAAGGCCTACCTGTTGAACCCTGTGGAATAGCAAGCTTGTAAGGAGTTTGTTGAAAAACATTTGAAAAGCAGAAAAATTGTACCATTCAAGTTCCCCCAAGTGTCTCCTTTCTTTTTCATGCAAAAGAAAGACAGGAAGCTGTGATCCTGCCAAGACTACCAATACCTTAACCAACACACAATCAAGAATGCCTATCTCCTACCCCTCATATTTGACTTGGTGGACAAACTCAAAAGATCCACCATGTTCACCAAATTTGATGTCAAATGAGGCTACAACAATATCTTGATCAAACCAGAAGATCAGTGGAAGGCTACCTTCCTTACTCTCTTGGGACTTTTTGAACCCACTGTCATGTTCTTTGGAATGTGCAACTCCCTTGCCATGTTCCAGGTGTTTATGAACGACATTTTTGGAGATTATATAGCAGAAGGATGGCTTATCATCTATATGGATGACCTCCTCATCCACTCAGTGGATGCGAAGTTACACAAGGAACATACTCGGAAAGTGCTCCAACACTTCTAAGAACATGAAATGTTTCTCAAACTGGAAAAGTGTATCTTTGCTGCACCTGAGGTGGGGTACCTAGGAATGGTTGTCAGCAAAGATGGGGCAAAAATGGACCCTGCCAAGCTGAAGGCTATTGACAAATGAAAAACCCCAGTGGACATGAAGGATGTCAGATCTTTCTTGGGATTCTGCAACTTCTATCACAGATTTATTCCCTCCTTCTCTGCCATTGCCCATTCCCTCATCAGCCTCACCCTGAAGACCCAGCCCTGGCATTGGGACACCCCTCAAGAAATTGCATTTCAAGCTCTCCAACAAACTTTTACCTTGAAGCCCATCTTGGCCTTTCCTGACCCCTTCAAACTGTTCACTGTTATGACTGACATCTCCCTCATGGCATCCAGTGGTGTCTTGATGCAACCTGATTCCAACAGTGATCTGTGCCCTTGCAGGTATATCTCCTGAATGTTCTCACCAGCAGAATGAAATTATGATGTCTTTGACCACGAACTGCTCACCATCATACATGCTTTGGAGGAATGACACCAGTACCTACTGGGCTCCTCCCACCCCATAGTGGTCCAGACAGACCACAAGAACTTGACATACTTCAAAGAGCCACAGAAGCTGTCACACCAGCAAGCATGCTGGTTGCTCTTTCTGCAGGACTTTGACCTGTCCTATATTGCTCTCCCAGGAAGTAAAATGGCCCCTGTGGATGCCCTGTCCAGGAAGGACAGTGTGGATATATTGAATGTCAACACCGCTGTTCAGATGCTGCCAGATAATGGCTTCAACCACCAACTCCACACTATCAACTTAGTGCTGGCCAACAAAATATACTCCTTTTTGGCTACCAATCCTCTTGTGTTGGATGCCCTCCATCATATGGAGGAAGAATCCCCCCCTCTCAGCTGCACAGTTGCCACCGACTGGTTCTATGTCAAGGGGCATTTGTACTTCAAAAACTGCCTCTATGTCCCTATGGATGCCCACCATGACCTCATCTCTGCTGCTCACTCCTCCTTCAAGGGTGGCCATGGAGGCCACCTCCATACTGTTGCACTCCTCTCATGTGACTACTGGTGGCCTGGTCTTTCCTCTTTCATTTAAAGATACATCACTGGCTGTGCTGTCTGTCAAGCATACATACAAAGTGCAGACCCACCTCACTGTTCCCCCCCTTGTTCCCCTCAACTTCACCACCACCCATCCCTTTCAATACCTTTCTGTGGATCTGATCACCAACTTGCCTTCAATGCAAGGATTTGATTCTGTCATGGTCGTGGTTGACCATGGACTTATGAAGGGGGTAATATTGGCCCCTTGTATGAAAATGGTGGATGCCATCAGCATAGTCTGTTTATTTTTTGAACATGTGTTCAAATGGTTCAGTCTCCATGACCATCTTCTCTCTGATCGAGGCCCACAATTCATGTCAGCCTTCACCAAGGAACTTGCCCACCTTCTTGGATACAACATCTTACTCTCCACTGTGTACCATCCTCAAACTGATGGGAAAACGGAATGGTACAATCAAGAACTGGAGACCTACTTGCACATCTATTATGATGGCATTCTCCAGAAGTGGCTAGACCTTCTTCCCTTTGCAGAATTTGCCCACAACTCAGTGGAACACTCTGTCACCCACAAGTCACCATTCACTCTGATGCTTGGATATTCCCCTCACTCCTACCTGGTGATCGGAAAAATGCTTAACCCCACCCTTGAAACCTGCCTTTCTGATCTAGATGAAGCACAGAAAGAAGCAGAGGCTGCACACACCCTGGTGCCATAGAAAATGAAAGAATGGAACCTCTCCTGGTTCCAGCCATGGAAGACAGGAGATAAGGTGTGGCTTGACAGCTGCAACCTTAAACTACAGATCCCATCCTGGAAGCTATTCCTCCACCGAACTGGACCGTTTGAGATCTCCACCATGATCTCCAAAGTTGCTTATCAGCTAAAACTTCCACTGCAATGGAAGATCCATGATGTCTTCCATGCCTCCCTGTTATCGTCCTATCAGGAAACCCCCAAACACAGACCCAACTTCCCCCACCCACTTTCAGAACTCCTTAGGACCGAGGAAGAATACAAAGTGGAGAAAATTATTAATTATTGTGGAATGCACTGAAGGAGGCAATACCTGGTACACTGGCAGGGTTACCTGGACTTGGAATGAATGTGGGAACCTGAATCCCATCTGGGAAATGCCAAGGTGGTACTCTTTGAGTATAAAAGAAGGGTCAGACTCTGAAACCCCTCTCTTTTAAATACTGTCTCCATCATCAATGTCCTTCCCCTTCATCCATTCCATCCCCCTCTCTGTCCACATTGGCTGCCTCCCACCACTTGCCTGTCACCTACTCTATGTTGGCATTTTTGAAAAACCTCAAACATCGGAGGCACTTGAGTCCCTCCCCTTCTTCACAAGCGATGAAACACTCTGCCACCTTGTCTGCCAATACTGCCTCTATACCACTCTTTGATCCCTTCTCCCCTGGGCCTTCAGGGTCCAGACAAGTACCTCTTTCATCCTGGGCCCCGGCCTCCTTGATGGAAGGGACTCCCCCACCCCCATCCTTGCCATTGAGCAAACTGTGCTCGAACTACGAAACAATACCCTGGACCACCTCCACATCACAGGAATCAACCTCTGCATCTCCCTCATTCCTGTTGTGAGTTGCTATGAATAACAACCACTAGCCAAACTTCGACACAGCAAACACCAATAAGCTGGCAATGGGACAAGATGGAAAAAGAATAGTCTTAGTCCTTAATCAGAACTTCCAGCCTGAACCATAGACACCAGAAGGACAGGAATAACAAGTGGATTAGACTGAGGTTCTACAATATAATGTACAGGTATATATAGTGGTAGAGAATGTGCATGGACCAAGTGCTGTGATATGTAATTACTAAAGGTGGTCAAATGAAAATACATGGGTGTGAGAAAGAGAAGTTGATGATGGGAAAAAGAAGTATAGCATTGTGAGAAAAGAGCAGAAATCAATAACATGTGCTATGACATCATTGTGGTCATGTGATCTTTCCCACGATCATGTGCAATGTGTTGAATATGATGAAGTCGAATGTTGTACAAGTGATGGTAAATAAAAAGTTTGAAAATATTACATATCATAACACTACTCCCTCTTGAAGACTTGAATTCCAGACAAGTTGTGTAAAAGTTCAATTCAGTGAAGTTTTCATAAGGTGAAAATAAAGATTGAAAGTCTGCAGTGGAAAGTCCTCAGAGTTTACATGGTGTGGATGAGTTTAGACAATGGAAATCGGCAACTGCATCAGGGGCAGTATTGATAATGTCTGAAGTTTCCCATGTTCTGTCCGTTTCGTCATAACCTTTCTAGTGAACCAAGTATTGCAGCTTTCTTTTTACAAAGTGGGAACCAGCAATATAATCTATTTCAAATTGTTCTTCTCTTTCTTTGTCAATCTTGATCACATCTGGTCATGAGACAGGTTGACCAGGTAAAGTTTCTCGGTAAGGTTTAATGTGAGAGATGTTAATGGTGGAGTGAATGCAGATGGAAGATGGAAGAATCAATTCTACGGCATTTGGAAGGACTCTTTTGATCTGATAAGGACCAATCCATTTTTGTGTGAGTTTCTTTGTTGTATAAGGTAGCTTTAATTTATTGGTTGATAACCAGACTTGCTGGCCACTAATGTACTCTGGTGCTTCTGACCTTCTTTTGTCAGCAAACTGCTTCATTTGTTCTTTAGATTCTTTGAGAGCCTGCTCTACTTCTTTGTGTGAATAACCAAATTCTTTCCCAAAGTCAGCACCTGAACCTGTTGCTTTTTCTTTGAAGCCCATGCGTGGGGCATAATTATGTGTGATAGTAAATGGAATGGAACTGGTGGAGGTGGTGAGAGAGTTGTTGTGGAAGAATTGTGCCATTTTGATCCAATCTGCCCACATCTCTTGCTTCTTGGATATGTAAGAGCAGAGATATTGTTCTAGTTCTCTATTAATACACTCTATTTGTCCATCAGTTTGAGGGTGGTATGCAGTTGAGATCTTTTGGGAGATAGAAAGAAGTTTGCAAAGTTCTCATGTGAAGTCTGAAACAAACTGAGGTCCGCAGTCTGAAACTATAGTAGAGGGTAGTCCGTGGATACACCAAATATTGTCTCTAAATAGAATAGCTAAGTCCAAAGAAGAAACTGCATCATAACAAGGAATGAAGACTACTTCTTTAGAGAAGTGGTCTATGACAACACAAATAGCCGTGTAGGTATTGGATTTAGGTAATCCAGTAATGAAATTGACTGAGAGATCTTCCCAGGGTCTAGTAGGTGTTGGTAAGGGAATGAGTTTTTCTGCTGGTGTCTTTGAGGATCTCTTTGTTTGGGCACACACTTGGCAGCTATCTACATAAATTTTAACATCTTTGGTAACTCCAGGCCAAGAGAAATGTTGAGTAAGTAAGTTAATGGTACATCCATGTTTGCAATGTCCTGTGATAGGATGATCATGACATAAGGAAAGAAGTTCGATACGTAAAGGTTCTGGTATGAAGTTTTTGTTTTTGTCATTTTTGAAAATATTACAATCAGACATGAAAGAGAAATCTTAAATAGCATTAACACCCAGTTTGGAGGATTCTTGCCTCAAAGATTCCATAAAAGAAGATAATTGTATGTTATTAATAAAAAGATGAGGAGAAAGTATAGTAATGTTCTCATTGTGGTCCTTTACCGCATCATCATAATCTGGTCGACATGATAATGCATCTGCTTGTCCATTGCTTGATCCAGGTTTATAAATAAAGACATAATTGAACTCTTGAAGAAGTGCATGCCATCATGCTTGTTGTCCTGAAAGAGTTTGTGGCTTTTTCCAATATTCAAGATTTTTGTGATCTGTTCAAATCTCGAAGTTCTCTCTACCAATGAGGTAGTGCCTCCACTCTTCCAATGCATCAATAACCGCGAGGAGTTCTTTGTCATAAATAGAATAATTCCGCTCGGCAGAGTTGAATGAATGCGAAATGAAGGCACATGGTCACCAAAGTCCATTGTCCGATTTTACAGAAAGAACTACTCCAGTTGCTATATCCAAAGTGTCAGTCTTGACTCTCATCTCCTGATCCCAATTAGGATAGGCTAAAAGAGGAGCCATCTTGAATTTGTTCTTAAGTGTGTCAAACACTTTCTGTTGTTTGGGACCCCAATGAAAGGAAACATCTTTTTTGGTAAGATTGTTCAGGGGTCAGGCAATGTCCATGAATCCTTCAATAAATCTGTGATAATAATTGCATAGTCTGAGGAATCCTTGGAGTCCTTTGAGTCGAGTGAGAATAGGCCAGTCCATAACTCCTGACA
>JBBPNR010000614.1:0-20178 GCA_038091015.1 Boletus vermiculosoides
TCATCAGTGTAAATGTAAAAATGAGCAATTCCCTGCCAGAACAAATCATAACCAGTTAGAACAGATCTGGAAGAAAGCACACTTCAGTGTTATTGTATATGTATATCATGAATACTACTACTAAAAGTTTCATCAATGAACCTAGTCATTTTTCCCTGTTCTTTCTTACCTTTTTAGCAACTTCATGGCTGTCTAATCCCAGACACTTTATTGATCATATCCGACCTTGCAAAAATGGACTCGGCAGTATCTTTGCTGATAGGTAACTCCTGGTGCATGGCCTGCCAGCTGAAGTGAGGCCTGAGCCTGCAGGCTGTTCGAGCCCTTACCCTGCACATCACTATAATAATAACAATACCCATGCACTTGGCCAGAGCAGAGTTTCCTTGCATCCTTCTGGAAACACAGTTTTGCGACAGACTCGCCCTGGTACATATGCTACGTGCAAGACAGATCAAAAGGTATATCTACACTGAAACCACTCTATATGTGCAAGCATCTATCTCGAACGACACGCAAAAGAGGTTAATCGATCACGTAGCTCGTCGTGTAGTCCATAGATTATCCGAAAAGAAAAAGCCTGGGGGGTAAAACGCAAACAAAGCACAAAACAGAAGGGGGGAAAAAGCGAAATCAACCCATCTCAGACCCGGAACGCTGCGCAACGACCTCGCAAGCTCGGGCATGAACCTCGTTCCAGCGTTCCGTGTACGCCCTTTTGTTCGTACGCCACGTGAAAGCCCAGCTCCTCCACGCGCTGAACGAAAATGGCCGGAGAGGTAACATGATGGTGGCAAGGAAAGCGGCCATGGCCGGCACAGACGCTGTTTCGATGGCAGAGTCGACGACGTTGATGGCGAATGGGGGTAGGATGTCCATTCTGAGACTTGCAGGGGACCCACTAGGGAGTGGTTCGGTATAGTATCGAGTATCGATGGCAAGGGAAATTCGACACAGAGACTGGCACGTCTGCAAGAGGCGCACGAGTCCGTCTGGCGTGATCCCACCCGAGGTCTGCCATCCCCATTCCTCGTTTATGAGGAGGTGTTCCAAGTGGGGCCATGCTGATGCCAGCTCCAATAGTTCGTCGTCTGTCAGACCCACGCCCCACCCGAGGTTGAGGTCCACGCGACGGAGGTTTCTGAACGCCATGCTAGGTCGCAGGTCATCAAAGGCCAGTATAAGAGGATCTGAACCAGGAATGTCAGGTGATCGACGAATCTGACTTAACTCCAGCCTCGTGATAGAGTCGCTGACGCCGAGTGTCTGCAGCGCGGTCAAGAAGGATGCCATGTCCCGCTTGGAAGGACAGTCACCGATTTTGACAGAGAAATCCGTGATAGCAGGTAGTTGCATACGGGCGAGTAAATTTGAAATCGGGATCAAGGACTCGGAAAATAATTTCAACTCTCGTAACTTCGAGAAGAGGAGAAGCGGGACGGAAGAAGTAGTGATCTCGTCTGGTAACGTAGCACTCGGTGCGAAGGAGAGCTCAGTCAAGCTCGCCATACGAGACAAGTGCATGAGAGCGTCCACGCCTAGGGTGATCTGAGGACAACACACAACCTGAGGGTTTGACCAGCGACAAATGTAGTCGGATACGACTTTGTCGAAAGGGGCTTCAGGCTGGCGCACGCGAACGGAAAGTTTCCGCATATTAGGAGAGAACGCGGGAAATGAATCGAAAGAATCTTGAAACATAGATAAATTCCCCTCGAAGATGAACGAGTAATCGAGGGAAATCAACGACGGGAGAGGCTGGTGCAACAAGGACGTGGATTCATTAGCGAATATGCAGCGCAGGTAGCGGAGGTTTGGGAAGAGTGGGTCAGGAGTGGAAGGGTTCAAGAACGTTCTGACACAGTCGGCGTGAAATGCACTTCCAAAGTCCAGTATGGATCGCACGCGACGCGTGTAGCTTCGAAGAGTATCCCACTCAGCTTGTTCGAGCGGTCTGTTAAATGAGTACCACTTCGTAGCACGGTGGCAAGATGTTTACGACGAGTGAAATGCGATGAAAACCAGCAACTTCTTACCTTGAAGCCCGGCACCAATTGGTAAGAAGCTTCCGGAAGACACCGGGCCAAGGGGGACAGGTCGGACAACTCTGACCAAAGTATATCCAGTGCTGGTTCCTTGAATATACGACATGTTCTGGCCAGAGCGGCGAGGTCGGCAGCGGCGCCGAGGGGACGCAAGTACTTGGAGTTTTTGAGGCGAGGTGGATTGCAGTGAGCAAAGATATTTAGAAGGATCTCGTCCACCTCTAGGGCGTGATGCATCCCTTGGTAAATGCTGTACGAACGAGGTTTGGAAAGGTGCTCGTCAATAATCAGTGGGCTCAGTCGCTTTCATGACCTGTACGTCTTAAACTGTCGGAGGGAACGACTGGACCGACGGGGGCCAATCAGTTCGCCTGTCGGGCAAGGTGAGGGATGCGGCAGAACACGGGTGCCCTGTTGGAGGTATACCTCCCACTGACATCGGTAATCCCAAACGGGACACAATTTATTGAGTAAATGGATTTACATATGTACATAGTAAAAAAAATCACTTTCTTGGAATAAGCAAATAAAGTTGAGAGCGTGCATGACCATGCGGGGCCCGGGGATGCTAAAGTGCACGCTGTAGTTGTACATAACTGCTGAAAAACCGATCTCGTCTCACGGTATTTCAACTGTCACGACTCACGAGGCCATCCTGCCGAGGCGTTCGCGAAGGCGATGTAATCTGAAGTGCGAATGGTCGGCCATTGACAGGCGGCGCGAGACATCGATTTCATCGCTCACCACTCTGGGTATTCGAGGGACTCACCCCGAGCTTGTGAACTTGGATTATTCCGTCCCAAGATGACATTGACGATGACGGTCGACTCGGACTCGCTCGGAGAGTGAACCAACAATGGACGGTTCCTCGAGCTTGAGGACTTTGCACACCAAATACCAACATGCGCCACCCTTTGCTGCATTCCCTGTTTCGAGACCCCCTATTATCATGTCAGAGTGTGATGAGAAGGACACCTGGACAAGCCGGCAGACGACTGATCAGATTACCGAGGTTGAGTATCGAGTACTGAACTCTGATGGGAGGTAAAGAGATCGTGTATTGAAATTGAAATTGGACAACTCTGACCTGCAGCTCGTCCAGGTCGAATCATTCATATATATAGATCGGCACTACCGGCAAGTTTGAATTTTCCAGAGAGATATACATCTGATTCTGGTCACCCATGCGACGATACGCAGCACCGGGTGGACGTGGGGTTTCCTGGTGAAAGCACCATCATGGACGTGAGTGTAGTCGGAACGGAGATCGGAAGGGAAGGGTGACGTGTTTGTACACGCTGCGCATGCGCAAAAGGGCATCTCAGTCGCAGTAAAGCGGTGCGCTACAATTACTTCGACGAACACCCTACTCACCGCTATCTCTCCTTCTACCTCTCCAATTCACGACAAGAGTCTGCTTTTGTATCCATTCTATCGACCATGGAAGCCCTCATGCGTGTGACAGAGACATTCAAGTCCATTCGGGTCCGTCACTCGTCTTTTTGGCTCGTGCCTTGTCGTTTTCATTCATGGCCTAATTGTACAGGAGACGCGCTTGAGCGCACTTCGATCGCCCACCGAGTTCTTTGACGTTCACCGCCTGTCAAGACCAGCGGATACGACCCAAGCCGTGTCGGTACGTAGGATCGTGGCATCAGTCCCATCCATTGGCTAGCCAGTGTGCATGCTGACTCTCTTTTTTCCTTTCCTCTCCGCCCCTCGCCCCTGCCGTCGTTGGGTCTTCCCCCTGTCATCGTGTCGGTGTTCGCGTTTGCGTTCGTGGGTCGCCTCGGTATAGCGCATCACCTACAACACGCGGTATTTCTCTGGAAACTACACCCTCGTCGTCCTCGTCCTCGCCGTCTATGCCCTGTACGTCCATCTCCACCCCGTTTGACAACGCTGACATCAAGCCTTGCCCCCTCCACCTTTTTCTCCTTTCCTTTCCTTTTTTTCGTCCTTCGGGTGTGGATAGCATCACCAGCCCGCTATTACTCATCTCACTCGCCTTTCTCTTTGGTGGGTTCGCCGCGATCAACAAGTTTGGTGCGTCTCATTCCTTGCTCCCCCACCTCCCGCCTTCCTTGCCATCTCCTCACATCCTCGCCCTCGCGCTCATCCCTCACACACACACAGGCTCCGACCCCATCCAACTCGGCACCTACGTCATCACCCAAAAAACCCTCTACACCACCCTCTTCGTCATCGGTCTCCCCCTCCTCTGGTTCTCATCCCCTTTCATGACCTTTTTCTGGCTCGTCGGCGCCTCGTCATGTCTCATCCTCGGCCACGCCGCACTGATGGAACCAGGCGTCGAGAGCGAATACGCCACCGTTCAGGACTCGGTGTGAGACAGAGCGCAACCCGTCTAGACCTTTTGGTTCGTGTCAACAGGTTTTCATCACCCCTTCGGCTCCTTTTTCGCCTACCTTTCTTTTTTTCTCCTGTTTCCCGTTGGCATGTGCAAAGCGGATTTGGACATCTCTATTTTATGTATCATGTGTCGTTTAGATTCGAATTTCGATTTCTGTAAGATGACCGCCGCGCGTTCTCTTCTTCGCTCGGACCTTGTTCCAATCCTTTTTCTTCCCCTTCTTTCTTTCTTTCTCGTTTCCCTTTCGCCTCATACGTACAACACACACACATACACACAAGTATAGCCAAGACCCATCTGGATTCATGTCCACCCCTTCTCCCGACTCCAAGGTCGCACCGAACCCGCGTGCCGCATCATGACACGATCCGACAATCGCGTTTCCGCGTTTTTGCTGAAAAAAATTTCATTTTTTCATATTTCCATTTGATGGACATGTCTGGGCGGGATGGGAACAATCGTGTATCATCTTTCCTAAAACCCTAGGTCATGTGTGCGTCGGGTCGGACGGACCAACGACAACGTCGACAATCGTGTGCGATGTGGGGCGTTATTTGACACAGAAACAGCAAGGAGAACAAAATGACAAGGAAGTAATAAATCAATGCCGTCCCAAGAGAGAGAGAGGGAAAAAGGAGGAAAATTAAGAAAGAAAGGAAGAAAAGAAAGCGCAAAACAGAAAAAACCAATCCGTGACGAGCGAATGATCCAGGGAAAAGCATGCGAGATCAAGATCGGCGTAAACATGCTCTCCGGGAGATGGAACACGGAACCTGATAGATAGCGGCATACGACATACGGAGTACGACAAAAAAGGAGAGAGAGAAAGAAAACACTCGAGAGACATGCAAAAAAGGAAAATGGCGACGGCGACGGCGGACAACCAAAACGAGGAGCGGAAGCGCACGGCTCATAGCAAAGGTAACCACTGGCCTTTATGATGAAACAAAACAAACAAACAGCTCATCAGTACCGCGCATCGCGTGCGGTAAATCAAAAAAAACCGAGGTGGAGAAGCTGGAGAGCTCACCGATTACGATACTCGGCAAATCAAAAATGTCCCTTCGGATCGAAAAACAAAACGTCGCTGGCAACGGTGCACCGGACGGCTTGAGCAAGACACAATGCGAATACACCGCCTTGGTCGTGTTTTCGAACGCGTGCGAGGCAAAGTTTTCCCAGTATTCGACCACGGATTGGTTTTCAAACAACTGCAGAAACATGGATTGGGAGGAGAGGGAGAGACATGGGAGGAATAGCGTCGGTTTGTGCGCGCGCCGTGAACAGAAAGAGGTGGAGTAGAAAAGGAGCGGGGCGTTACCTCGTAAATGTACTTGCGTTTCCCGACCAACTCTTCCATTGGCCATTCGGTCAACATGCAAAATTCGGGTGCGACGAGACAGATTTCGCCCGTACGACGCCATACGACGGTTGGCGTACCGCTGTACGAGATGAGCTTTTCGAGTTCCTGTACCAGCGTCAGATCACGTGCCATGCACAAAACGGGGAAAAAGGACGTACGATCAAGGATCGTTGAAAGCACCTTTCGACAAAAACTTCGTCTTCATCTGTCATGGGCATTTGCAACGCGATCAGTGATGGTCGAAAAATGGCAAGCGCCCGAACGATGCGCAGAATATCATTTTTTTCAAATCTGTCAACCAGTACGTTCCAACATGGGAGGATCATCAGGAATGGACCTGTATAGGCCATGCATGTATCATGCCTGAGCGTGAAAGATGTACACACCGAGTCGGAAGGTGTTTCATGAGGAAGTGATACCCCTCTGTATAGTCGTAAGGGGTTGTAACGACGTTGAGCGGCTGTTGTCATGTTCAGATCACACGCTCGGGAATAGAAAGGGACAACGAACGGAATGGTGGTCCATACTGCTCTGGTGCGTTGAGGTCGTCGATGTGGGGGAGGGATGTGCGGAAGGCTCGAGGGAATAGGGACCAGCCTCTTTCGAGGATACGCGAGTGATGCCCATCGGTGTTGAACAGCTGGGGTCGCGGGGATAACGCGGAGGAATAGAGGGTGTTGTAGAGGGCGCGGAGTGGCCCTGAGTATAGGAAGGATTGTATGCGAGATCGGCGGCAGAGTCCTGAGAACGACGTGAAAACTGCGTGGGAGAGTAGGAGATAAAGGCGGTGGTGGGGGTTGGCTGGGGGGAGACAGCAAGCGTCGGTTCAGGTATAGACAGTCGTGTTGGCTCCGTATAGGGATACGGCGGTTGTGGGCCTGGTTGGTAGTGGGGTTGGGCGTGTAGAGGTTCTGGTGACCAAGCCGAGTTTGGTAGAGAGGATTGTAGTTGGGGTTGCGAGGGAGAGGGCGCAGTGCCTGAGGCGGAATCGGGGGGACTTGGGTTGCCAAGGATGGCGGAGAGGATGGAGTACTCCAAGTTTGCAGCCTCTGAGCCAAAGGTAAAGTTTGGGTCAAAGGAGACGTTGAAGAGTGGGTCGTTTGCGGGAAAAGGTTCGGCTGCGGAGGTGGACATGTGAGGTGATCGGAGGAGAGATATGGTGCAAGATTTACATGTGGGTATGGCAGGCAGTGGGTGATCAGAGTGCTTGTCTGAGTGAGACGCCTTGGATTTGAGTTGCTCTGCTAAGATCACGTGATCAGAAAAGAGCGAAAAGGGAAATGACTGGCGACGGACCGAGCTCGTCATCGTCGAGGAGATATTTCGCCTTTTTGCGATGACCCTCGACACAACTTCCAGCCATGCCGCGCTTTATGCAGCGTTGACAGGGACGCGCTGTGGATGGAAAGTGAGAGGATATTGAGGAGAGGGAGGGAGAACGGACAGTCGTCGCAAGTGAGGTGAGCCTTTTGGCAGTGGGCGCAAGCACGGTTTGCTTTTTTCTTCTTTGGGCCGTCTCTGTGTTTGCGAGGGGGATGTGAAGATGAGTCGCCGCTCTCGTCTGGAGAAGTAGCGCGCCTTCGTTTGGCGGGTACGGTGGACTTGCGCTTCTCGTGTGTGGGATCCGGGATGTGGTCATGATGGGACATGTGTGCGGGGTTGATATAAGTGTTAGAAGACATCGAGGTGTTGTCCGTGTCAGCGGGGGAGTCGGTTGGAGGGACGACGTGGGTGGACATGGGGAGTACATATACGTTGGCGTCGAGGCGGAGGAGATCTCGCTGTAGTATTATGTAATACTTAATCACCGTATTTATTAATTATAATATTATTATCATCACTTGTCTAGATGAAGAATCGACTCGCAAAACTCGCTCTGCTCCTCGGCCGCGAATGTGCGGACCAAGAATTCAAATGGATGAAACAGTCGCGACCCGCCGCCCTCTTGAAATCACTCGACAGAAGACTCGCAGGTGAACCCCTCCAATACATCCTCGGTCCGATTCCATTTTCACCATCCCCCCCCGCCCTCGCTCACCTTGTCCCCAGGTACCACCCCATTTGGTCCCTTGGACCTTCTCACCCGTCCACCTACCCTCATTCCCCGTCCAGAAACAGAGGACTGGTCCCTTCGTCTCGCTCGCACCCGCACACCCGACCCCACGCGTCCAATTCGCGTCCTCGACCTCTGCACAGGCTCTGGTTGCATTCCCCTCCTATTATGTCATCTCTGGCCACAGGGCAGCACCCGTGCGGTCGGCGTGGATATCTCCCCAGATGCGATTCGGCTAGCAGCCGATAACACCGCAAGATCACGATCCACACGCGCATGCCATCCCATCATCGACATCACCGCCGCCCCATCTACCAACAGCGTCCGGACCCAGTACTTTCATGTGAAGGAAGACCAAGATCGGTACCGGCTCGGACAGAAATCAGACACCGGATCCGAAAACGTATTCACCCCGCTCTTGGGTGACATTCGCGACCCCGGTTTGCTGCAGCGCCTTGAGCCCTCGCCGCCCTTTGACGTCATCACTGCTAACCCGCCATACATCCCGTTGCACGACTATCATACCCTCCCATCCTCCGTCAAAGACTATGAAGACCCCCGCGCCCTCATCGGTGACCTCCCCGACAGCCCCCGCCAAGACGGTCTCTCCTTTTACCGCACCATCGCCGCACTCATCGCCCGTAAAGGTGTCCTTGCGGAAGATGCCATCGTGGCACTTGAAGTCGGCCATGGACAAGCCCAAGCGGTTGAACATATACTCCGTCATACCCCTGAATTAAGACTCGAACAGATTGAAATTTGGAAGGACCCGTGGGACAAGGAGCGCGTCGTGTTTGCGCGCGTCGCATGACCATTCCTGCTAGTACGAGCGACATCCGCCACCATTTTCACAAGTGACATGTGCACCCGCGTCACCATCGCCTAGTAACATAGACATACCCTTTAAAGTGTCCGCCACCTGCCAGCTCACCTCAGTTGTCCAGCCACTCCCTTCTTTGAACTCGAAGCCTCGGTTTCCCAATACACGCGCTATTTCAGGAAGGTTCGTCCATGTGATTGGACATCTGATACTGTATGTAGTACACACGCAAATCATGATTGTCGTCGTGACGCATTTCGGGACCGGCTCTAGGTGTTTCAATCGTTGCTATAGTAGTTCATACTATAGCAACTGAAAAAACTTAGCTTCCTATTCTCCATCCTCCACACCCATTATTCGAATGGTCCTCCTTTTCAAGGCAACCTTGTTTTTCCCCTCAGATATCCCCATTCTCCCAAGCATCCAACAGCCTCCCCATTTGTTTCTGCAGCCCCCCAAACGTCACCCCTTCCATAAACACCCCGGGATAATTCCCCCCCACAGCTCTCATCACATCATACACCCATTGCTGACTCCGCCAATCCGGTATATGACGCAAGACCGGCACTTGCCTCACCGCCATTTCGAACACGGACAGTTGTCCCGGATTGACCCACCCAACCACACGTGTCCCGCGCCAATCCGCGAGCGCATCGGGCTCATAATTGACATTGGACAGAAACTGCGCGGTGTACGTGTCCGGCGAGCCTACGAGCTCGTAAAAGTTGCCGCGTGGGGTGGGCGGGATCGTCGTCGTGGTCAGGCGGCGCTGTCTTCCGTAGGCGGACCCCGGGCCGGTGTGTGGCCCAGAGGGGGCACGAGGCGCGGTACGGACGAAGAGGGCCCAGTGGAGGGGAAAGGGTTGGCCACGTTTGTATTCGTCGCGCCAGAATTGGGCAAGCTCGATGGGGTAGTGGCCGGGAGGGACTTGGACTGGGCTGAGCATCGGCGGGGTGGGAGTGTGGGTTGGGACCGGGACCGGACCAGCAGAAGAGGCGGTGGCGTAGCCCGAGGTAGGCGCGTATCCCTGAGGGGCGGCATAGACATCTGTGGGACGCGCGTCGTAAGTCAACAGGTGAGGAGAAAAAGGGAGGGAGACTCACTGCTACTAGTACCCTGGTTGTATGCGTACATGTTTTCGAAATTCCTTGAAGTTGACTCGGAATCAAATGCTGTACAGCAGGATGAGGTTTGAGGCAAGGAAAAGGGCGGCCCTTATATACCTTGGGATCGTCCTGCGCGTTTGCTCGCGTGGACGAGGCATTGAATGGGATGGGATGGATATCGGACGTTGGGTGTTGGATGTTGTGGACTGCACGTTTTGCTTCCGCTGTTTACGAGAGTTTAATTAATTTTACAAAAGCCCTCCTTTGTGCGCTTTTGGGTCGTTGATCCACTGTTGGACGAGGTGGGCTTTGGCGTGTATGCCGAGGGACAATGGAAGACGCGTGGTCGGGTTGACACGAGATCGGGAATCAAAGGTGAACAGGATCGCCAAGTACGATCCAGACTCTGTCCAACGCTTGTGTGACATGGGTCTAGAGGTGTGGACATGAACATACCAATGGACAACGACAACGACAAGGTGGACGATGGGGACAATGCAAGCAGTGGTTCGAGTGGACGAGACCCAGCGGCGGAGATGGGAGGTCGTCTAGCTGATCGGCCCGAGTCTGCCCGTCCCTCGCCGCGTCCTGGTGGGGGCCGTCTATGCACTCCAATCGGAGGTCAATACGCGTCCGACTCCATTTCCATCCTGGATGAGCGTTTCTGTGGACTCCATCGGAAGCGGTGGCGCGCTTGCGCGAGATCCTCGCCTTCAAGTTTCCCTTTGTGAGACGGACGACTGAGGCGAGTCGTATCCAACCCGCGGGAGCCAACGAACCAGATCCCCATGCCATGCTGTGTCATCGCTGACATCAAGCCCGAGTCCAGCGTCGCGTGATCTTCGGCACTGGAAAGGCTTGCTGCGGAGGAGCGCGTTCTGGATAGGGATAGGGACGATCAGGTGAGATCGAAACGGGGTGCTCGTTACGAATATCATATGTGATGATGGGATCATAGTCTATAGATGGGAGTGAAAGAGGTTTGTTTATGAATGAACGGATATCATTGAACACGCGTACCGGGTGTTTTGTAGTAGACCGTTGGAGGCCTTGCTTTGCAAATACTCCAGGGAGCTGTGATCGGATGGAGTGCCGCAGTGTCTGTGTTCCAAGTGGACGAGATCAGTCGTGGACTCGCCATGGTTCCAGCGACTCCTTGTACAAGCTCAGGTCAGTGCAAGGTTCGGTGAGAAAAAAAGTTGGCTTGTGACAGTGTTAACAAGAGATCTAGTGATCATAAGCGATCAAAGTTACATAAATACGAGATGGCCTGCCATCCCGGGTCCCAACGACCACAGCAACCACCAGGTTCAAATCGGAACACCCATGTCCCACCAGCGTATCCCACTCGACACCTTCTCGACGACGTTTGGCCAGACGACTGGTGAGTGCCCGCGCCTAACCCTTCCACCCCCAAAAATTTATGAGAAATTTTATCTATAGAACTCTCGAGCGAAGCGCTTGGTGGCAAGATAGTCAGCGTCTCTGACGAGTTCTTCGCCGCAGCGTTTCATCTCCTCCTCGTCGAGGTAAGCACCCTGCACCCTTTCCCATCCCCCGGCTTTCATCTCCAATCGCGGTTCGATATCTTGATTCCCGATCTGTTTGTTTTTTATTTGATTTTTGATCATCATGATCACGTACGTAGCCTGCACCGAGTTTGAAAGGTCAATTTGGACCGAATGGCGCGCTGTATAGCGGATGGGAGTCGAGGAGGCATAATTCGACGTTTGATTGGTACGTTCGCCTCACTCGGTGGTCAATGCATAAATAACAAGTCATAAAGGTGCATCATCCGCCTGGGGACGACGGGCACGATCGTAGGCTTTGACGTTGACACGTCTCATTTCGATGGTGAGCTCCGATGTCCTCGCTTTCTCGTGCGCGCATGTGGAAGGGTCATCGTTGGTGTACGTCGTAGGCAACGAAGCACCCGAGGTCTCAGTCGATGCACTCCTCGCGCCTGATTTCGAGTCCGATCCGGACCTTACCGATGCAACGGTATGCATACCTACGCGTTCTCCATAACATCTCCCTCACACCCGATTTCTCTTCCAGTGGACAGAGATCCTCCCCAAAGTCCCACTCGGACCCTCCTCTCGACACTTCTTCAAGATCCCCGACACTACGCAGTTCAACTATGTCAAACTCAACATGTATCCTGATGGAGGCATTGTGAGCACACTAACAGGCATTCCGAGTAGGCGATACGAACGACGACATTATTGTAGGCACGCTTCAGGGTCTATGGCCATGTTGCGCCCGTTCAACCAGCCGACGACGCAGTGTCATTTGATCTGGCCCATGTCTTCGCAGGCGGACGGGTCGTGTATACATCTGATCAACATTTCGGGGTGGGTTCGAATTTGATCTTACCAGGACGAGGTGAGGATTTGGTTTGCTGGCTTGATCGCGTTCTGTTTGATGAAACGCGTTGTAGGCAAGGATATGGGTGACGGATGGGAAACCAAACGAAGTAGGCAGAAGGGGCACAAAGATTGGGCTATCATTCAACTGTAAGGGTCCTCGTCTGGCAGACTGACTAACCAATAACTGATGGCGCCTGTCCTATTTGCGACATATCCCCACAGAGGTGCGCCTGGGAGGCTACAGGTCGCCGAGATCGACACTGCCCATTTCAAGGGAAACTTCCCGGAAAGCTGCGAGTTGCATGGATGCTATATAGCAAAGGGGCAAGTTCCGAAGGATGACAGCGACTTGTGGGTTCCGGTTTTATCTCGGGCGAAGTTAGGGCCGCACAGAAGGCACTTCTTCCAACTGGATACGAACCCCGCGGATATTTTTAATCACGTGAAAGTGACAATCTATCCTGATGGGGGGATCAAACGGGTGAGGATTATCGGTACAAGAGGAGCGACTGGCCAAGTCACGGCGGCAGTTGTATCAAGTGAAGGTCTCGTGGATACGGAACGCTGTGCAGGGAGTGTGGAGAGGATGACCCATGCTGTAACCAAGGCCAAGGTTATCCCGGCTCTGCCACTGACACACGAAGTGTTTGCGCCATATGGACAAGTCATTCAAGCATACGGCGATCATGCGGCTGCGCCGCGCGGCACCAAGATCACTCCCGCTAATGGTGGTACTGCGAGTAAATTTCACAAGCTTGCACTATTGCGGGCATCTTATCCTGACGATACGGGTGCCACTACGGGGCTGTCTGTGTATCGTTGTCAGCCCGTGGCAGTCGAGAATGGACGGGTGAGACTAGGTGTGTTGGAGCGGCATCCGTACACGAATCAGGCGTTTGTGCCGATGGGGGGAGGGGGTATTGAGGGCGACGAAGCAATTCGAGAGCCGGGGAGGAGGTACTTGGTAGTGGTGGCGTTGAACGGGCCGGATGACGGGCCGGATTTGGGTACGGTGAGGGCGTTTGTGGCGAGTGCTGGCCAGGGTGTTGTGTATGATACGGGTGTTTGGCGTAAGTGCATTGTCGATACTCGGTTGTTGGTTCACTCATGGGTTTCGACAGACCAACCGATGACAGTTTTGGACAAGGTGAATAATGATCATAAGTTCCCTCTTTTCCTCGTGTACTACTGATCATTGACTAGGCGATGGACTTTACGTGCGTCGAGACGCAGATTGGGAACGGAGACAAGGCGGACTGTGAGGTGGTCGAGTTGGAGGAGGAGAAGGGGCCAATTGAGCTACAGATACCCAACTAAGTGTCGGAGTTTGAAACGAGGTGGAAGAGGACACCTCGCGTTTACTTGCGACTGCGTTTCTCTCTTGTTTCTGTTATGCGATGATGGAATCCAGAAAACGTCCCCTTACAGACGACGGTGAGCTCACAACCCAACCAAAAAAACGAATCGTCACTTCTCCCGGCGTCGGCCCAAGTCCCCACTCCATCGCCAACGGCACTCCCGAAGCCGTCCCAGAGCCCACGGCGGACGACCAGCTCGAGGTGGGCACACCCCGCGTCGACGTCTCCTTCGTAGTCACACTTCCTATCTCTTTTTTTTTTCTATATTTTTTTACGGGTATAGCTCTTTCGCAAGGATGCGCTGTTTCGTCGGATGCGCCATTATGCACGAGAGAACGAGAAAAGTCAGGCGCGTATCGCACAATTGGAGCAGCGCAAGAGTACATGTGAGGCGGGCTTGGTCGCGATCGCAGCGTGTTGGGAACAGGTGAGGTTTTTGGGTGTTGGGTTCATTTGGCGCTACGAGTCGTTGACCGATGTATTTGTTCCTCTTTCATATCATATCCTAGTTGGTAGACACGATACGGACGCTTACGGTGCAGGACGACATGCCCAACGTCGTCGTTGAGACCAAAGGTGGGTCTTCTCTTCATGGGATCGAGTCGACGTGTCTCACATTTGTCCCTGATCGTCTACGCAGACTTGTTCGATCTCTCGCAGCACGTATCAGCCGACTCGAGTCTCAAAACAGCGCTCGAGCAGAACATGCACGCGACCCAACGCCTCGTGACGAGTTTTCTCAAGGCTCGGCCGGTGGTCGGTCATGATGCGACGTATCACCGCTGTCAAAAGGCGCAGACGGAGGTGCGTGCTAGATCGTCTTGGCTGTGTCTCATATCCACTTAGAGGTGTAGTGTACGGCACTACGTTCCGAGGTCGCGGTGATGCGGAAACGGTTGGAAGAGGTCGAGGCGGATAGGGCGCGATGCCAGGAGGAACTCTCGGCTGCGGAGATGCGAATTGATAGGTTGAAGAGTACTACTGTCACTGTTATGCATGCACAGGCGTCGTCGTCGCCCCCGCCCAAGGAAGAATCGGCGATGGAGGATATTCAGCTGGGGAGCGGATCACCACAGGCTCGTTTGGATTCACCACCGGTGCGTATGAGACGGATGTGTTAGTCTGTCACTGACGGACGGTCTAGCATCTTCAGCTGAATGGACACGATGACCTTCTACCAGGAGAGTCGGAGGAGCTTCGGGATACTTTGAAAAGCAAGGACGAGCGAATCTCGACGCTGGAGGCTGAGAATAACAGTCTGACAGAAGAAGTTACTCGACTGAAAATCGAGGTATGGACGTTTTTCATTGCTTACATACCATTCTGAATATTCTTAGATGAAAGCGCCATTGGTAGAGGTCATCAACGAAACCCCGCATTACAAGATTTTATTGGACCACGCATCGCAATTGGAGAGCGCGCTGGCCGAGAAGACGCAGGAGACGACACAGCTCAACGAGACGCTCGATCAACTACGGGGGACACGAAAGGAGTTTGAGGAAGAAATCCAAGTCCGTCGTCAAAAACGTTGCACTATCAAACTATTCTCACATCACGTAGGTTGCAGCACAGCAAGCAACGCAAGAGCTCAAGACGCTCTTGTCGAAGCGGGACGCGGACAACCTTCGAGTCCGGGAACTGCGGGACCAGTATGGAGCTGAATTGTCTGAGCGGAAAGCCAGGGACTCGGTCAAGCTACAGTCTATACATGAGCTGAAGGAACTCGCGGAGTCGCGGTCGGAGCGGGTATCGCAGTTGCAGTCGGAAGCTGCGCGACATAAAGCGAGGCTGGCGGCACTGTCCGGAGACGAGGACCTCATGAAGTACTTTTTCGAGGGCAAGTTTGACGACCTCGATTACGTGCGCAACTTGAAGCGGAAACTGGAGTGAGCGACCCTTTGAGCTTTTACTTGGCTCACCAGGCTGACGTTTGATTAGTGAGGCTGAAGCCAGGTTCACGGCGCTTGAACAAGCCTTGTCGACGTTAAACAAGGAACATCCCGACATTGCGCAACATATCATAACGGAAACGACCGCTCGCGAGGAGCTTGCAAGGACATCGAAAGAGTTGACACGCTACCGTTCTATATTCGGCGAATCCTCCACACCGGAAACGCGTACCCTTTCGCAACAACTTGAGACAAAGGACGGCGAGCTACAAAAGCTGCGGTTACTCACGGAACAGCAAGCGCAAGCGGAGACGTCCTTGTTTGCGGAGATCGATCGACTGTCTTCTCTCTGGGAGGGTTTGGACCAACAGGTGAAAAAGAAGGTATTTGACCTGGGCACGTTTGAAGAAAAGTTGCAGAAGACAGCCCATGAGGTGTGTGTTGTGCTGTATTGGCGGACGATGGAGCGTGCTGATTGGCGCAATTGCGTGACACAGAAAGCTAAGGCGGAAAACAAGTACTTTGCTGCGATGCGCGAAAAGGAGATGGGCGAATCGGAGCGAAAGGCGATGGCACGTCAGCTTGAGAAACAGGGCAAGGCCGTCGAACGTGCCGCAGAGGTCGAGAAACACCTGAGTGGCCAAGTGGTGCGTCGTTTTGGATTTTGTTCTGTTTCATTCTATTGAAATGGTCGTGATTGTCTTCCTGGTAAAGGCCGACCTCGAGAAGATGAACGTCTTGAGCGGAAGGGCGATCGATAATGCAGACAGGCGGATCAGGATGCTCGAAGCAGATGTTTCGAAATGGCAGATGCTGGTGGAAGCGGAGAAAAGACGAGTGGCGGAGGTACGCCGGCACTCATTCTATAGACCGTTCTAACTCGTGCTGGTCGCTAACTTGACCGATGCGACATCCGCAGGCCTTGGCGTTCGCAAGCGAACGTGGTGTCTACATGCGTAAGCTAGAGTCCTCGTTGAAAGCTGTCGAGGAAGAGATCTCGCGGACAAGAAGGGAAGCGGACAAGAAGATCAAGAAGATGAGTTCGACAGTTGCCCCTGCAAGTGTGCGGGAGGAGGCGCTCGTTCAGGAAAACGAAGGGCTTTGGGTGGGTCCCGTGTTGACCCGGTGGATATTGCAAACGTTTGACTTTCCGTTCCAGAAAATCGTGAAATGCACAACGTGCAAACAAGGAATGCGTGAAGTCGTATTGACGAAATGTATGCACAGTACGTCTCGTGTCTGGTTTTCTTTGCGGTTCACACTGGAACTCACTTTGTGGTCTGCGTCAGCGTTTTGCAAGCCGTGCGTAGACACGCGTATCTCGACGCGTCAACGACGGTGTCCGAATTGTAATCTGGCGTTTGCCCAAAGTGAGGTGCAGACGGTTTATTTCCAATGAGTCGGGTGGGTCATTGGGTTCCCTCTTAAGCCCTGCCACATCTTGCTCCCTTTTTTCCGCTTTTCCCCCACCTCTCGCCTACTTTTTCCCACTCGCTTTTTACTGAGAAATTAATGTTCTCGTTCATTTTAATGCCAACTGTGCGTTTTTTTTTTTTCAACTTTCGACGTAGGGGGGGACGAGTGGCTAGAGGTAGATGTTGAGGCACGAACTGACCCCTTCCTCCTTGCAAAGGATGTAGTTGTAGTCTCTAGTCTTTTTTTTCTACGTTGCCGTTTTACTGTTTTTTTTATACGTTTTTTATGAGAATGTGGATATGCTAGGGTGATGGAGTGATGCGTGCGTGCTGATTGATGATGTCGATGAATATTGAAATACTGAATATCGGGTTGGTTGATTGGTTTGTCGGGGTGGGCACTTAAGTATATCATGGAGCGCGTAGCTACACATTTTGCACTAAGTACTCCATGCACAGTGAATACTTATTCTGCCCGGCTGTCTGAATCAGACTGCGGTCGGCACTTTCTCGGTCATGGGTGCTAAGTCTATTTCACTATAATTATTCGCGACACGAAGAATGGGAGCAGTTGGTTTACACTGACGGAAGATTGGATGCTGAGTTCATTCACTAATTCGCGACACGAAGAATGATAGTATGTAGTTAGTTTACATTGCCGAGAGATACGATATGAAGGTGAGTACCAGCACAGCATGTAAATTTCTCGAGGTAAGTTTCAATGGATGGCCGGTGGAACACGTTGTTCAAACGTTTCTCATCCCGACCACATTCGTGGAATATTCGTGCAATGGTCGAGCCCCCGCACAGTCTATACGCAAAAAACCTGCGACAACCATTCGGGTACCCCTTGCGGTTTCCAGAACCAAGGTCTTACCTCCCTCCATCCTACGCAGAAAACGGGCTCCATATCGGAGATGTTGGCTACGTCGATGATGATGGCCAGTTCGAAGTGCTGTTCAATATATGTCTCTCCCCAGACCACGAGCTCCACTCGGACAGGCGCAAGGATCTTGTGGGCCTTGTTGGACTGACCCAGTTCAACGAGAATGAAGCCTCTCCTAGTCCAAATGCATTCTCTCCTGGTCGCGTAATTTGCCATGGCATCAAGGGGTCTCACGGCCATAACTTGAAGGATACCCAGAGGTAGTTTAATATCAATACTTGGAGAGGTACAACAATGCTGACTCGGTATCGTAAGCGCGCCCTGCGAATTCATGTCATGTTCTACGTCAGGCGCAATCCTTATCCTCCCATCAGGTGCTGTACGCCAACATCTCAATAAGAACAAGGAGGAAGAGTTTCGAAGGCTGGCAGAAAAATGCGCGCGACGCTGGTATCAATTCACTCAATGCAAATCCCTCTATCTCATTACCGGGTTCTATAAGACGACTTCTTGGTATCTTGCTTCATTCCATGATGTCAGATCTACCGAACAGATTCTAGTGAAACGTGACGGTACAGGGAAATATACTTGCAGCACCAACTGCGATTTCCGCGAGAGTCACGCGGCCAACCGCAACGAGAACCAAACCGTGCTTATATCAGGTTTCAAGATCGAAGTGAGGGGGTGGGATGAACGTACTGTGATTGAGAGGCTGGCGTCGGGCCCGAGAAGTATCTGGTCTGAGCTGACATTGCTGACGAGCTCCCTGCTTGGCATCCTGGTTTTCTTCTGGCAGCAGATCACTCGCGCACGTGTCGACCGCATACCGGCATTATCCCAAGTATGTACCTCACTCATATAATCGAACAGACGATGGTTGAGTAATCCTCCAGCCTTTTCACCCTTCTGATATCATCAACCGGTACCTGCTGGACAAGGTTTGCCCACTGAAATGTCGTATGCTATAATATACTGAATTTCTAACTATTAGAATCCTAGTGTCCAGGTAGCCGTCACTCATGACAGCCAGTGGCTAACCATGCTCGAAAAGGTTTGGCGTCCTGCACTACTTCCATGCACTACTTGACCAAGCCCCCAGAATGAATTGCCTCGCGAGGACATGATAGATGAAGAACGATTTCGGGCATTCTTGGAAGAAAAATACACGGATGACTGTAACTCGGACAGCAAGTGTTTTATCGCAACGATTGTTTACGGATTGCTAATGTTTCTCAGACGTGGCATATCTCCGGAGAAAGACGTGGGTCTCTTCTTTCGCCGAGGTTTGAAGTGTTGACTATGTTGCATCGACAGCGATGAATCCAACAGCGCAGACTGCGGTGAATTGCGCAAGTCAGCGTTCTCTCCCAAGAGATTTTCCCTTCCTGCTCCTTCTGGTGACATTCGGCATATCGTGATCACACGTACGTACGCCTTGTGCCTTCGTAGAAAAAGTATGACAATCATCTCACAGGGATGCGGGCGGAAAACGTTGTCGCTAGTCTCAGAAGCATTCCCGTCGGGTTTTACGTCGTCTTCCAGTTCAACGGCACAAAGAGAAGGAGCAAAATTAAGTCGGTTTTACTCCACGATAGCATCATCGAGTGGGACGATGAGATTATGCTGTGAGCAAGTCATTTCTCCTTTCTATTTGTTGCCGCTCATGATAATTAGTCCCACGGATTCAACAGTCAAGATCCGATGTTCCCTCCACGCTTCTTTCGAATTTGAGCCGACACTCGGGAATGGAGAGACGTTCTGCGTATCAGAAATCAGCGTCGGTGATTTTGCTCAGAATGGCAGCACGTACCGTATGTGTCATGAATTTTGGCGTTCCGGTGGCTCTTACTCAAAACCGGTGTAGTTTCGTTCTCCCCCGCGGGAGGGCAAGATGCCTCTTCCCGTCCTTCGCTCCTTATTACTCTCGAAGAACGGCGTTTCGACTATTTCGCTGATTGGAGTCAAGGCGATAGTAATGTGAGAGTAGCAGCTATACTATGTGTCCCTGTTATCAACGAGATTTTGTTAGCTGGAATGCGAAGACCACCCATGCATCGGAGTCGGAGAAGTAACGGATGAAGGGCACAGTGCACTTCTCCGCTATCACAGAGACCACGGGATAGTCGAGCTGAAGGAATCTGTAGAATGCTTCAAACGTGCGCTGGACCTTTGCCCTTCCGATCATCAATGCCGCGCACCCGCACTTTTCAACCTTGCTACGGCGAGGTTCATATTCTGTCAGGTTTACGGTACAATCCCCGACCTCGAAGAGGCCATTGCTTCTTATCGCGAAGTGCTTGTGTTGCGTCCAGCGCCTCTCCAAGATCGACCAGGGTCACTGCTGCAACTCGCTGAAGCTCTCTTGTACCGTTACGGGAGGGTGCGATGCAATGTGTCCGTCGCAGATGAAATCGAGGGGCTCGTGGTTGAGGTCAAGCAGATCTGCTGCGAGGGGAGCTACGAATACCGAGCCGCGAATCTCGCATTGCAAACGCTTAGA
>JBBPNR010000615.1:0-20172 GCA_038091015.1 Boletus vermiculosoides
TCGAGAGCATGATGCTGCAGAACGAACCATCTTCAACCCGCCAATGGCGTGGCCCATCCTCACGCCCATCATATCGTGAACAGCGCAGCTTTCGTAATTCGTGCAGATTGCAGTCAGCCTCGCCAGGCCCCCCCTGCAACCACAGCCCTTTTCAGGACTCCCCTTCCTGCAAAAGTCGTTCCCCATCCTGACCCTTTCGAGTGCGATCCAAAAGCAGGAGCACTGGCAACTCTGCATGCCCATTGTGTCTCAGGTGCTTCACTCACAACGTCTGTCGCTGTCGTTCCAAAGACCTCTGGGATGGAACACCTGCTCGGTGTCGGCGAAATTCCGAAGGTTCCATCCTCAACCCCAAGGGTCATGTCATATGCACGAACTGGCAATGCCCCCTTGGCTGTCATACCAACCACGATTCAGCTCGGCATGAATGCTCCGGTTGTGGAAATGCAGAGCATGGAGCCCAACAATGCCCTAAAGCTCAGAAGAGCTAAGGCCCTGACTCCTTATGTACCAGAAGCCTGGGAGGACCTCCTCACTGAGGCTGACCTACTTAGTAAATACCCTTGAATACCTGACAGTCTCTGCTTCAGTTTTCCTGCCAGGATCACTAACCTTACAACAACTTACACCCCCTCTAATAATTTATCCATCCTGGAACACAAGTCAATATTTGACGAAATTGTAGATAAGGAAATGTCCAAGGGTCGCTACATTGGCCCCTACTCCCGAGACACCCTCAAATCCCTAATTGGTCCCTTCCAGACTGCACCCCTATCCCTAGTTCCCAAACCTGGAAAACCAGGCAAATTTCGTCTCGTACAGAACTTATCATTCCCTTACAAACATACAAACCCCTTAATTTCCTCACCAAACTCAAGAACCAACCCAGACCTGTTCCCAACCCACTACAGCACTTTCTTAATCACATCCAACCTAATCTCCACACTCCCCCCAGGCACGCAGGCTGCAGTGTGCGACATTGCCGAGGCTTACTGAACAGTTCCCTCCCACCCATCCCAATGGCCTTCCCTCATTGTCAGGCTAGGTGAAAATCAATTCGCCATTGACACTTCTTTCTGCTTTGGTTTTGCCCCATCAGGTGGCATTTACGGTCAAATCAGAGATGCTGGTGCAGACATCATGCATGCCAAGGGCATTGGACCCATAGCAAGGTGGGTTGATGATCACCTGTTTTTCTGAATCAGGCGAGAACACCTTGCGGCCTATAATCTCCTACGTACCTCCATAGCCAAGCGCATAAACAGTTCCGAAGGCCTTGTAAAAAGAGGAGGTTGGATGTGGTTTGCTGGTGGCACGTTACCTAATGACCAAATCGAAGAATTTGACGAGGACATGAGGTTTCCCCTGAGGGACTTATTCAGCGAGAATGGACTACCCAACTTGGACGAAGCCTTTTGCTACACCATAAATGACATAGACCAGATCACTGGGAAACTCGGGATACCCTGGGAGGCATCCAAGGACATCCCTTTTTCGGATACCCCAACCTTTATCGGCTTCGTTTGGAACCTCTCCGAGCGAATGGTAGCACTCACCAAAGCGAAGAGAGTAAAATACCTCAACGCGATTACCCTGTGGGAGCGTCGGAGAACTCACACACTGCGCGATGTGCAGAAACTCCATGGCAAATTACTTCACGCCTCCTTAATCTTCCCACCAGGCCAGGCATACCTCACAAACCTCGAGGCAATGCTTTCTGTTTTTGGCAACAACCCTTTCAAGCCGAGGACCCCCCCTGCGCCGCACGCCAGAGGACATTAAATGGTGGAAAAGCACCCTCTCCCCTTCACCCCTTCCCGCAATCCCCATCTCCAGTCCCTGACCCGTCCTCGACTTCCAGGCTTTTTCGGATGCGAGCTCCAGCATTGGTATTGGGATTACCATTGGACAGCGGTGGCGTGCATGGCACCTCGTGGAAAACTGGAAGAGGGACGGTTGTGACATCGCATGGGCCGAGAGCGTTGCCTTCGAACTCCTCGTCCAAGCAATCCTCAGTGCTGGAACCACCAACCTTCATTTCAAGGTTCATGGAGACAACGTCAGCATGGTTGAGGGCTGGGCAAACGGCCTCAGCAGGAACAGGCAGGTCAACGAATCCTTCAAACGAGTTCACGCCCTTCTACAAATCACTGGGTGTGAAGTTACTGCGCGCTACGTCCCAAGTGTGAGCAACCCAGCCGATCCCCCCTCCAGAGGAATTTACTCCTCCCCACATCTCCTCCTCCCGGCGATCCCAATCCCACCTGAGATCCAGCAATTCCTTCAAGACGTTTTCCCCCCAAGCATCGACTCGCGCGAGCTGATCCCGCTACATCTCAATGGCATTAGCTCGAAAACATGAAGGGACGTCCCCTCGAACACTGATCGCTCAAACCCACGACGGCAATGATAATCTCGGGTCAGCACTCCCCAAACCAGGTAAGCATCCCTAGCGACACCTCTGGCTTCCCTTCATTCAAACAGCCCCTCCCCGCTCTAAAAGTGCACCTAGCCCCAAACTCCCTTCTTGCTCCTTCCCCCCTTTGCCCCCCATGCTGTTATGACTACCACCCGGTAGGTGTACAAGTAGACATGAAGTGTAGAGCCGCCTTGAGCCTAACTCTTGTTGGGTCCTAACGGCATAGGATACCTTCAGGCTTGACGAGAGCCTGGCGACGAGCAACGAGGGATACTAGAAGAGTATCCCGAGACAGACGACGACCGAGAGTCCTAGACGAAGAAGGTCCTTGGACCCTGACCTAGGAAAGGATGAAGGGTAGCGAGGTCGATGTCGGATGGGCGAGTCCTCCTGGGATGGAGAACTTTGAGGTAAGCCAACAGTGATGGACCATTGGACGAGGGGACAACGACGAGTGTCCTGGCCTTAAGGACTCTAGGGAAGTCTAGAGTGTTGACAGAGTCCTTCAATGAAGGAGGAAGGAGGGGAGGGCGGAAGAAGATCAAGCAAGGGAATATTGCAGGGAACGGATGATGTATACCACAAGAGTAACTGTAAGGTGTACACTTTAGGTGTCAGATCAAGGTTAGAGAGAGAGAGGTGTTCAAGAGGAGCTCAAACTTATATACCCTGGCCGTAAGGGCTTTAGGGCAGGTATATCCCAATCTGGTAATGGTGGTCCGTGCGCAGTCTAACCTAATATGGTAAGAGTCCATATCCGCAAAAGGAAACCTGGAGTCAGTGTGGCGAGGTTATCGCCCAATTAGGCAGGAGGGGTCCTGCGTGGGAAGTTCACGAGCGGAGGGACACGTCGTGGGAATCAGCGTGGCACGACGCGTTGTGATGGCATGTGAGTGATCACAAGGACGAAGTGAGGTCAGGGCGCGACACGAGGTGGGGGCGAGCCGAGGAGAGATCTGGCCTTGACTGAGATGGTGATCGCCAAGGAGAGCACAGGAGGGCGGCTGTGTGAGGAGGGCACTGTGGGGCAGTGTCGGAGAGATCCAGAGGACGTGGGGGCAGCCCTAAAGGAGGGGGGGGTGAGAACTCTGAAAGGAAGTCCAGGGAAGATCTAGGGAAGATCCCAGATCAGGACACAGGAGGGCGGCTGTGTGAGAGGGCACTGCAGGGCAGTGTTGGAGAGATCCAGAGGACGTGGGGGTGGCCCCAAAGGAGGGGGAGGGTGGGAACTCTGAAGGGAAGTTCCAGGGAAGATCTAGGGAAGATCCCAGATCGGGACACAGGAGGGCGGCTGTGTCAAGAGGCACTGTAATAAAGGAGGCAGCGCGGGGGGGAGGCAAAGCCGAGCCGTTGCAAGACATGTTGCATCGAGTGTAAACAAGTGCGAGTGTGTGCCGAGGTGGGTGGTCCAGTGACAGAAGCAGTCACAAGATGGGCACAAGGTCAGGAATGAAGAAAAAGACCAGGGGGTGCGCCATAACCGTAACACATGCAGGGCACGAGACCGTCTCTCACACTGGCGTCTACCCCAACCCGATCCCACCCCTGCTAACCTCAACTCAAGCTTAGCGCAGGAGGACATACAATGCATTCACTACGTCCTATCGGAAGCATGGGCCAGCAGCACGAAGGAGACATATGGCTCGGGCTTACTCATCTACCACATTTTTTGCAACAACAAAGGGATTCCGGAAAGTGAATGCGCCCCCGCAAGCTCCACCCTCATCTCTGCTTTCATCGCAACGCTTGCTGGTTCATACTCAAGCAGCGTGATCTCCAACTACCTCTGTGGAGTCAGAGCCTGGCACACTGTCCATGGTTTCAAATGGCCCCTAGGTGAGACCGAAACCAACACCTTGCTCAAGGCTGCTGCCAACCTCGCCCCTCCCTCTGCTAAGAGACCCCCCCCGCGAACCCTACACTGTAAATACTATCGTGTCCATCCGTTTCCAGCTTGACTTGTCCAAACCTCTCCACGCCACAGTATTCGCCTGCCTCACAACATTGTTCTATGCAACGGCCTGCACAGGCGAGTTCACCACCTGCACGCTCACATCCTTTGACCCGGTCACACATGCCAAACCCTCGGACGTCAGCGTTGTGCAGGACAGGATGGGCAACACCGTTACCAACCTGCACTTACCCTGCACCAAATCAGCCCCAGGAGGTGAAGACGTCAACTGGGCCAAGCAGGACGGACCCTCGGACCCAGTCACTGCCTTCAACAATCACCTGCGCATCAATGCCCCCCCACCCAGCAGACCATTATTTGCCTACCAGCACCACAAAGGCCACAAACCTCTAACCAAGGCAAAATTCTTGCAAACCCTGAACATGGCCCTGAAAGCTGCCAGCTCCTCCCCCCTCCAGGGCCACGGAATCCACATTGGCTCCATGCTCGAATACTTGCTCAGGAACATCCTGTTCGAGGTTGTGAAGGTCAAGGGGCGGTGGGCCAGTGATTCTTTCCTTGTCTATCTCCGTCGTCATGCACAAATCCTCGCACCATATGTGCAAGCGCACCCTGCTTTGCAAGAATCCCTCCTTTGCATCACACTACCCCCTGTTCGCTAATGCCCGTGAGTAACCCTCCTTCCTCTCCTCCTAGTATCCAGGCTTGTAGCCATCACTGCACGCGTCGTCGAACCACTACTGACTTGGGTACGCAGCTCGTCTACAGCCCAGCATCACCTATGGAGCTGGACAGCGCTTCGCGCTGCCACCCGTCCTTCTCTCTCTCATGCAGAAGCTTGTAGTGCACACATCCCAATCATTACCTCAGTCCATACCATGTGTACATACAACCTTATCGATCAATCGTACCATCTCCCCGTCCATCTTCCCCAGCAATAGTCAAAGACGGGTATTTCCTATAACCCGGGCCTTCGCTGGGGTGCATGGTCGGACGTTGCCAGCTGGCCCTTCCACACCACAGCGCACAGCATTGATATGGCCGAGGTTATGCAAATATTATTTTCGACTGGTAATAGATACGAAAGCCGAGAAGTTGATCAGAAAGTACTAGGGCGACTCTAAGGGCGACTCTTAATTAAATAGCACCCGTCAGCTTAGAATGTTCAATTGTGGATCCGTCGTCGCGGAGGTTTGTACTCCGATTACAACGGCCGTCAGTCAACGGCCGGAGTGAGATGAGGCTGCATTCTGGGAATCATGTGGACCAAACTGCTGTTTACACTACCTTGGCTGGTATCACATATAGAACCCAAACTTGATAAATAAAAATATCCCAATGAAGACGACCAAGCCAGAAAGAATGAGTTCGCCAAAGTCTCCCCAAAAGGTATTGACATGAAAGTAGCCACGGAGAGGGGGATGCACAGAAACGTTGATCTTTCGGGTCTTTCTAGGTGAAGAATCGCTATGAACCACGAAGAGAGTTTGTCGAGATCCATCATACGCGTACTTATCATCGGGAGCGAGGCCCTCGACGACGAGCTTACGACCGTGATAAATCAGGGAAGGGATATATATTTCCGTCTCGCGCGAGGTGCTTTCTTCAGTAAGTGTCCATTCAAAGGTAAACTCCCCGGTATTCATCTCGTAATCGAATTTTGAGGGTATCCCCGCGGTCTTTGCTGGGTATGGGCGAACAACGGATGGCAGAATGCGACCTCCATTGTCGAGTGTGAAAGACGTTTGCTCAAAGTCTAAGAGCGAGGGAGGAAGGGCACGTCTGCGGCTAAACCACGAAAAGTTCTCGCCATTCCAATCGTCGCCATGGGTGTCTGTGTTATCTGGGTTATATTGCCATAATCTGATGGCACGTAAGACTACAGAATGGTGTCAGTAGAACTCGGGATGCGTACGTGAAACTGGCAAGGGATCGCTCTAGCGCAGTCATAAGAGCGTCCATCATCTTGTATTGGAATATCCAGCTATCCGTCGTGAGTGCTTCCTTGTTGCTAATAACAATGAGTTCAGTCAGTAGGTATATCGAAAGAACACGTACTTCATATCCATGGGTATTCCACACTCGCCGATGAGAGTAGGCATGTCGCCCAGTACTTTGTGTCCAGCGTCGATGATGTTCTGTATCTGTAGAGAGTAGTTATCGCGAGCACCTTTCTGACCCCAATAAAGCGCCTTCAAGGGAAACATTCCCTGCAGGACAAGTGAGGATTGTGCGCGTAAATTAGTGAATATGGAAATCTCTCACGCGCGACAACCCCTGCACATTGACAGTAAAGTCCCCGAACGCTTTCAAGAAGAGTGCATTCAGGTCATACCTGAAGACACGTGAGGACACTCCAGCCTGTATGGTCATGAGACAGGTCACTCACCAATGCGGCGCAAAAACCATATTGGGAACTTGGTTTTCTTTTGTCCATGACTGTGGACAGAACTATACACGGAATTCAGAGATCTTCAAAACACTCACAGGAAACTAGAATCACGGTACCTCGTTAGGAATCGGTTCTACAAAGAGCATTTTTTCCCTTGGGACGACGCTGTGTACACGCTCTGCCCAGCGTTTCAAGAATGGATAGTAGAAGTCCGTGTACCAATCGACCTGCGAATGATCATGGGGCATTCAATACGAACGAAACCACCGAAAGGAAGCCGTACCTTGCGACCGCTAACAGGATGTTTTGCAAAGTAATTCTCGCGCAAAACGACACCTTCACTTTTAGTCTTATCCCATCCCCAGACGCCATGCACCTCCCAGACACATTTACCTTGCGTGGGGCCATCGACTCTCCATACCGAACGTTTATCAGGGTTCAGTACACTATGGGAAGTCATGCGAGTGGGCATAGGAAATGACCGAGTCCAGTGAGAAACCAGGGTAGGGTATCCAGAACCCAACATAAACGATTGGAATGCGGAAGCTAGGGAAGTACGTTAATCTACTTAGCGGGATTCGAACATGGCCACTTACGAACATGAGACAGGTGTAAGTCCGTGTTGTAATCAAACTTGTGGAGAGAATGGAGATCTATGTATCCTCTGTGCGGTTCGTTCATTATCTGCCAGTGGTCAATATCCAGATCTTGGTAAACAAAAGGGTTATGTAGTTACCTCAAATCCAAGGACTCCTTCCAAGCCACCCAGCGTTTGAGCGACCACTATGTACATATCAAGGAAAGCATCCTGGAGGTACTGCTGAACGGATTTAACTTCTCCATTCGGCGCTGTGACCTTGAGCTTCGGGGCAAATGTATCACCTGCCCAAAAACATGTCCTAGAAAAATAAAACTGAACAAGGATTACTGCTTGCAAGGATTTGACTTACGCCATAGTAGCAGCGGTAAGTTTTTGGTAGCCACATGGCCAAATACCGCGCTCTGCTTCGACATGACCACCCCCCTTCACGCCCAAGAGCCACGCAGCCCCGGACTCCTCTAAGGCATGCAAATCGAATCCGATATTCTCAAGAGTCCATGCTGGTGCACCGGAACCCCCCGAGTACCTTGACCAGACGTCCTGGTGAACAACAACGAATGCAGACAGACCGTATTCCGGGAGTAAGGACAGCAGTTTCTTGACATAAGTCAGATATTCTATATCATAGATCCCCCTGCGATGGTTCAGTTAGATTATCAACGCTTTCTCCATAGCGACTTACGGGCCAGCGTGTTCAACCGCTTCCCATGTGACAAGAAAACGAACTAGAGATGCGATATTAGGTTCGCGAATCCTGACACTGTATCTGACATACTGAATGATAAACCCCATCTTCTCAAACGTGCAAAGTGCTGAGGCGCCTCTTCGAGAGGGAATGGACGACCGACGAAAGTGACTGAGTGGTGGTTAGCAGGAAACGTGTCGTGGTCATGATCAGCTGGGCTATCCAATAGACAATCTTCAGTACAATGAGGTTGTGAGAACTGGTGCATCACATACATTTTACTAGAACCAGACACGTTAACTCCTCGAAGGCTACAGACACGTCCGTATGCGTCAACAAAATGGCGCCCTCGTCGCTCAATTTTTCCACCGGTACCTGCCAGTGACCAGTCATGAGCATATGTCGTTCTTGATCCTGGTGAGTAGTCTGGCGTATGGGAAGGATGAACCTGTAGCTTCATCAATGCGAAGAACTTCATGGGATGGATGATGAGGCGTCACCCTTTCTATGACAGCTGTCGGTATAGTACCTATCTTCCCTCGCCGCGGGTCATCGAGCAGAACGAATGACGTTTCTGAATCCGAACGACTGTCCATCGATGTTCAGCGCGGCAGCACTGAGCTAGAAGCTGAGCATCGATGGCAAATTCCGAAAACGGTAAGTAGTTGTTTGGCAAAGGCTTTATATCCAAACAACCGCACTAGGTTAAATGAGATGATCTACTTTGGGTGTTCTCGAAGCCATCACTTAGCACCACCCGGATATGTTTCATACCCTTCCCTTCCTTCACGTCACCCGGCGCACATTAAATTGTCCACTTCTACTTACTAAACGTTTCTCATCCGATCTCAGGTTTGACGACGCTCGACTGACCATTCCCGGCAAGGCTAGCTTTTCGCATCAATGGCTGCGGGATTCGTGCCAATGTCCTTCATGTGTCCACCCTTCCACGTTACAGAGACTACACAGATCCTCCGATATTCCGGTTGACATCCGGCCTGTTCCGAATGGTTTGATTACCACGGCTGGCGGTGTCCATATCCGGTGGATCGACGGTCATGAATCATTCCATGAAACTGCTTTCCTGGAACGCTACTCTTCTCCATCGGCGCTACATATATATCATCGGGATGCGGAACAAATACATTGGAACGCATCGTCGATCTCCCAAGCCCAAGATCTCTATATTCCCTACCAGGAGCTCACCGAGCCTTCCCGCCTTCTCTGCGCCATTAACCAACTCACCCAGTATGGCCTGCTCTTTGTCACAGGCGTGCCGAACGAACAAACCTCCAATGACACCTGCGAACTCCGGAAGCTGGCCAACATATTTGGCGAGCTACGTACCACCTTTTACGGTGAATTATGGGACGTGAAGAATGTTCGCAACAGCCGTAACATTGCTTACACTAATCTTGATCTCGGCTTACATATGGATTTACTGTATGTCGATGACCCAACTTGACAATTGAAGACACTCTCAAGCTCTCTAACAGTTACTTCCAACACCCACCACGATACCAGATCCTACACTGCTTGCGTAACCGTGTCGTGGGTGGTACTTCGATCCTTGTAGACGCCCTTCACGCAGCTTCGTTGCTGAGAAAGTCCCATCCAGCAGACTTTGACATCTTGGCGGCGATACGTGTTCCCTTTCACTATATAAATGACGGACACCATCTGCACTATGAACACCCAACCATCGAGCTAGATGGGCACATCTCACGCGACGACTCGTCTACTTCCGAGCTACCCATCAAGCATATCAACTATTCGCCACCATTCCAGGCACCCCTCATGAGCTCAACGTCGGCTTCCTTCTACACGGCCCTCGGGAAATTCGTTGCGCTGCTAGATGACACGGTTAACCGTGTGGAATATACCCTGCGCGAGGGAGACGCTATTCTCTTCGACAACCGGAGAGTTCTCCATGCCCGCACGGCTTTCACGGATGGACCCCCTGGTAGTAGCGAAACACGTGAAGGAGAAGCAAATCGTTGGCTCAAAGGCTGTTATCTCGAGGCAGACGCCATTCTTGACCGTGGCAGGATATTGAAGGCCAAGTTAGGTAGGATTGACTGACATGTCATAACCATATATCTGATAAGTTTACTAGGGTTTATAACAATGTAGGCAGTGGGTAGGAATGCAAATAGGCAACTCGTCGGGCATGTCTGGCAATGAATGTCCTACACTTTTCTGGACAGACAAAAACATCTACGTTGACAATGACATGTGCTTGAGATATTTCCTCAGCCTCTTTCACCAAGAATTTGACATAAAGCATTCTCCCAATCCTCTTGAAATCTTTGCTGCATCTGCAACTGCCTGGATCATAGCATTCCTCCTCAACAATGCATCCGTAAACACCGTCCGGAAAGTGTCCAGAGATGGGTGTGAGGTAAACGGAAGTTGCTGGCAACCTTTGTCAGATGTAATCCGATTGTGACCTTCCAACAGATCCTACCAGAAGCTTGATATCATCTTGAAGAGCCTTGGTATAATCGTTAACCCCCTCAAGTTTTCGGTACCTGTTGGGATCCAAATTCTCTACAGAAAGAGCATTTATCCCGGGAGATGAGGAAAGCAGAGGAGACAGCCCGGTACTCCTGTTTGCTTGGTATGCTGGTTGCGGAACACTAGTAGGCTGGCTTGGGTGAGGCGGAGAAGATGTGGTAACTGTGCGACAGAGGTTTTCGACATTGCATGAACTGGGGGAGACTCTGCAACGAGGACGTGGCTCAATGAAATACTTGGTATGTAAGTCAATCTGCCGCGTTCATTCCAGGCAACAATTCCCTTCGGAAGTTACCTTATCAGACACAGTGTTATGCTTCTCGCTGTTTCTGGATGTTTCCTTGATCAATCTAACATTCTAGAAAACACCGCATTACAAGGTGATGTGGCTCGTGAACACGATACCTCCGTCTGAGGGATTTCCTCTCACGAAGCGTTCCATGTTTAAAATGAGACGACAACCCTATCTCGCGTCCTGAGGTTTCTGTATACAGTTCGGGATCAATTGGCATTACTCACGACAGCCGAATAGAGCGATATTGACCAACTTCAGTCGACTCGTCAGTCCAGTGGCTTCAAACAGTAAGCGCGTGAGACGTACTATAATGCAGTAGCGATTCGCAGATCGTCGAGCCAGCAAATCATCAGAATCCTACCCAATACCACTGAAACGAGCCATCCGACTTGCATTCAGCTATATCCAGTTAGGTTTGCAGGGTGACTCACGAAACACCACAACATAATATCGTATAGCATCTTTCACAAGAAATGATAGAAGGGGCGTCCTTCCCCACCCTAGTCTAATCCAGAGGAAATGCTTCAAGATGATCATACCCATAATGATGCTCTGGACGACTATGGTAATGCCTCTGATGCAACACGTCAACCAATAGGTGAGTGCTCTGGAAAGTAAATAGCTCACGCGAAAGGATTCGCTGTATCGACCCGTGGGCGAAGAAGAATGCAAGCCTCGAAATATTCCGTTGCAGAACATTGGCGTATATTTAATCCTGTAATACCCAATTCCAAGAAGATTAGGCTACCGAGGAAGACGCCCACTTTGCGGCTGCGATTGAATAGCGCAAAAACTAATAAAAAGGAGTTGAGAAATCGACTTTGTATAATTGCCTGAACGTGCCTCTGGTGGCCAAAATAATCTCGATCATCCAACTTGACACTTGGGGGAGGATCATCATATACCGATACCACATCCTGCACAAGGAATCTGGCATGCGACCCGACGATAAGCTCGGCAAGACAGCTAAGTGAAATCTGTGGTGACACCAGTCCACCAGTCACCTCGGTACTCTGATCATGGAAGAGTGACTACCTGGCCTACATTTGCGCAGCTAGCAAGAAATAACGAAAATAAAAGTAGAACCATTTGCGTATGCAGCATCGCATTCTGGCAACAATGAGCTCAAGGCAACGTAGCTGTAATTTGCATGGTCTTACGGCCATACATATTCTATCTCTTCCTCGAGTGTCAAGATATAATCCCAGACCAATAAGCTGAGCGCGGCCACTTTCAGTACTGTAAGCGTGTGGTCTCGGAAGGACGTAGTGGGGACAAGACACACCCATTTGATACTGAATATCGCGCACGATCTTGAGATATGCTAATGAGAAAGTCGGAGTGCTGGTGTCTGGTGTCATTTGGAAGTTCTGTGAGCTCCACGGAGAAGGTAAAAAGGACCGTTATTCAACGGAATTCACTTGGCTCAACATTTATCGTTCTATGGGGTGTGATGGGAATGTGTGGCGTCTGTTCCTGTTACTTACGAACTTCTTAATGACGAGGAACGGCATTCTAGAGATACTGCTCAGGGAACAGCGTGGTCCAAGCCTGTGATAGGCAATTAAGAGCAACTACATAAATGATTAGCAACGCGCCTTCTCCTTGGCAAACACACACATCATGGGGTTAATTTTTTACGAGCAAGATATGAAATAGTCTGTCATACCTACAATAAGCAGAGTGCGAGTCGTTGATTATATCAGGCGCGTTTATACCCTAGGAACGCTTCTCATATCGCCACTTAGTGTCCAAGTGTCGTTGTTCTGTAATCATTCCTAGCACCAACGGAAACATAAGAAAATGTATACATTTTCCGCATTTGCACACGATTGTGGATTGAGGTCCTGATGCAACCCGATCTTATAGTTTACTTTTCTCTGCATTTTTGATGAAAGCAACACCGTTACCCAGAGCAATCTGAGGGACATTCACCGTCAGGCGGAGATGCATGGCACATGGGTTCAGTACTAACCTTGCCGGACGTGACATCCTTGGTGATGAATGTGATTTCGGTCGTCCCATTGGGACCAGGGCCTACTTCCCATGCTTGTGTCTCCAGTTCATCGCCAGGCTTGACAGGCGATGTGAAACGAACGCCGAACATTTTCAATGCGCGCGTATCGCCTTTCGCAACCTCCTGGATGAGACCACGGGCCGCAAATCCAAACGAGGACAACCCATGTAGGATGACATCGCCAAAGCCCAGCGTCTTGCCTACTGTGGGATCTGAATGGTACGCCCTGTGAGTGCAAATCCCAAGGTTCCTAAGCGGTGACAAATCTACCGATATGAAGGGGATTATAGTCTCCGCTGAGACGGTAGATAAGTGCTTGCTCCAGGGTCGTCTTATCTCTGATCACCCAGTCTGGTTTGCGGTCCTTTGGAATGGGCTTCGCCTGGGGAGCACCTGCGATTACTTTGGAGAATTTGTCACCGTTTGCTTTGGCACCCAGATAGAATGAAGAACTCTGGATGGGAAAGTATAATAGATGCACCAGGGAAAAATTCATGGGAGGACTAAGACGCTTACGAAGAGCTTGGCATAAACTGTACCCTGGGGATCTACGAGTGATGACTCCCCCTCAATGATGATGCCAGACTCTTGGAAGTTAAAGTGAGGATCGGTCATAAGAGTGGCGTGCACCACTCACTATTTTCATGGACGGCACAAATTCTGTTTGAGAGCTTCCACCCTGGTCCACTCGCAACTGGCAAGTCCTTCAAGACCTCGATGCTCTGAGTGGCATGAACCTACGTCCAAATGGCGTGTTTCAGTTACTTTGGTAAGCGAGCATGGAGTCAACTTGCGTACCACTCTGTCAGACTTGAGCTTAGGGAGCCCAGGAATGGGGTCGGCACTGAGTTTGCTCGCAAAAAGTGATACGTCAGTGTCAGCGCCTGTTTGAGATGATGGTATATCAAACTTCTGATTTGAGCGAAAGCATAATCACATACCCTTCAATTTCAGTACAACGGGGTACGTTGGCAAAGGAGCCCATGCCTTGTCTATGAATCTTTCGTCGTGGTGCGCATGCTAGGGTCAACTGACTTGACATACCAAGCTCTGCGAGCCGACCGGTCAAAAGGAGCGACAACACACTGGATGTAGCTTACCATATACGAGAGAAAGATCATTCTTCTTCGCACCAACACCCAGTGCATATGTAATGATATCCTTCCGTGTCCACGAAACCTAGAAGGACACTCGTCTCAGAGGAAGTGGACAAGAAGGGGGGAGACTTTACGGGTTGATCAGCGGTCTTGTAGCCGACTGCTTTACCAAGGTCGTAGCTCATTTCAGAATGTCTAGACTGGATGATGAGCAACAGTACAGCCAGCACGCGAGAACTCGGGGTCTTGCCCGGGGTAGAACGTTAACCGTGGGCCGAATGCCGAACACGTGGGAGAAAGTTACATAACCCGTGTGACCTCCGCTTGGCAGAACGTACTTTGTTTGTTTACACTCTGATCGATGATCGATATCAAAATTAAACGCGCTCGTTTTACGGAAAATTTCCTGAAACTAATCCATTCGGGGTGGTGAGGTAAACGAACGTGAGCCGAGGAACATGCGATCTTCCTTTCCTATCCCGCACTCCGAGCACGAGAACCCATGGCTGCTCAGTCCCCCAGGTGGATATAACTGCACTCCGCCACTTCTGTACTACCAGATCTCCTCCCACGTTTCTCCCTTCAAGTTCCAGGGCCAAGGGACCTTCGCCTCGCGGTCCTGTAATGTCCAACGTCCTTGACGATCCACAGTATCAACCCCCCCTTGTCTACCCCGAGGGAACCTGGTTGTATGGCGCAATCGTTACCGCTATCCTCTATGGCGTTGTTGTTGTTCTCTATGTCATGTGCGCTCGCTCCCTCTGGAGTCAGATCCGCTCCCATGACGGTGCTCGAAAGAAGCATTGGTTTTTCTTCGTCTATGTCAACGTCGTCTTTGCATTGAGTACCCTCTACGCCGCTGCCAACGCACAGATCACCCAGCTTGGTTTCATAAATAATAGGGATTATCCTGGTGGTGAGTGCTTTGTTACTATCATCAAGCATAATGATAAGCTTCTTTTCTCTCCCCCGCAGGTCCCAGCGCCTATGAAATAAACACCTCATCCGCACCTCTCAACTCGGCGTTCGTTGCTTCAAATTGGTGCGCAGATGCCCTAATGGTGAGCGTTCTGAGTTCGCGGCCTCTCGATGACAAACCAACTCTTTTACAAGATATGGCGCTGTATTGTGGTATATAGAGACAGCAGATTCCACCCTATCGTGACTGGATTCGGATGCTTGATGTTACTCGCATCCGTTGGTAAGTGTTTCTTTCATTGGGTCGACCCGCCGTCACCTTTGTGTGGTATTTGCAGTCACCGGTTCCCTCTGGGTCGTCATCGTGTCACAACCTGCACAATCCGCGATTGGCTGGATGTCCTTCAGCTTCCTCTTCCCGTATCTTAGCGTTTCCCTCGCTATCAATATCCTCATTTGCATTCTAACGGTTCTCCGCCTACTGTACCACCGAGCATGCATCTCAAAGGTTCTTGGCCCTGGATATGGCACGCTTTATGCCAGCTTTGCAGCAATGATCGTCGAAAGTGCTGCTGTATACGCGATATGCTCATTGTTGTACCTCGTCCCCTATGCCATGAACAGTCCGCTGGCCAATGCATTCATGCAAATCCTAGGCGAGGCGCAGGTGACTTGTTCTCTAGTTCAGTTCTTTGTTACTTCAGCAACTGATGATTCCACCCTGAATTCGTAGGTCATTGCACCTCTTCTCATCATTTATCGTGTTTCCGAGGGCAAAGCCTGGTCAAGAGATATGGCTACACGCCTTGCGACCCCCGTTCCCCACGCCATGCGTCGTCTGTCGACCCAGCCTACCCCCATCAGCTCACAGCCTCAGAGACATCTCAACATCCAAGTCGCCCTCAAAGGAACACAACATAGTGAACGCGAAGGTTCGGTCCAATTCGTCGATGAGGACAAGAGCTTGGCCGTGTAACATCTAGCGCACCGCCTTCCGCTCAAATGGGCAATTGAACACCACCAACACGAACTATAGACTGTGAAAATGTGTCGGGCGTTGGGGGGCCTTTGGCTATCTGTTTCAGCCGCACGCTAATCAGCACCGCCGAGCCAAAATTCAATCTCGTTCTTATTTCCGACACTGGTACTGTCAACGTTTCGGCACGTAACTGCGTATACCCATGTAAACTACTTGTACCTGATTGCATTTGTATGGCCCATCGACCAAAGTTTGCGGTTTGGTATCTCGTGACGCAGACAAAAGGTAAGTTTTGCAGATAGGTTAACAGGTTGTACATAATTACAAAAGTACTCGCAAGAATTACGCTCTTTTTTACACGCTCGCAGACAGGCGGCCCGACGCCCATTATAACGTTGTATGCCTGGATCCCTCTACTTCTCAAATATGGGGAATCGGTGAACGTAATCTCTCGTACAACATGCACTCCCCCAAGCTCCGACCACTCCATATGGGGTTGTTGCTTGGCATCGCTGATACGTCTCGTTCCGTTTCAAGTACCACAGACTTCGCATGTCAAGGGACATGCATGCACCCTATCCCACGGACAATTGCCAATTACTACACTTGGCTTTCGTTATCGCGTTTCGTCGGACGTGCAGTGTGTCATTTAGTCTGGTACTAACCAGCCCGTCTAAAAGAGGCAAGCGCAAGGCAGGTCGTCGCGTCTGTCGACGGTTTGCCTTGTGCAACCTCTTTTGGACGGGCTGGTCACCAGATTATGTGTCATTTAGCGAGACGCTGGAACGTTTCGAAGTTTAAGGAGACTGATTCGTGTGCGTGACGCCCATTTCTATAAAAAAATTCCCATCCTTGTGAGAGAGACCCCATTCGGGACCGCTAGGGGCTCTAAGGGTTTGAGAAATTTGCTGTCCATGAGAAATTGCCCACCAGAGTTGTGCTATATTGTGGCGCACGAGGCACATTATTTTGCACTAAGTTGTCGTGTTTGGATGAAAGCGCAGCGCTCAGCAGCGAGCGAAGACGTCGGTGTTGACATAAGCAGATAACGGAGGGGGGCAATACAAGCACTTAACAGCTGTGAAAACGAAATCTATTACTTGTTACAACCAAATTTGCACAGGAAGGGAACTTGATACAGACGGCGTAATGTACAACAAATTCATCCGTGTCCAACTTCGTTCCTTTCTTTCTTCCCTTGTCTAGTGTGTGATGAAACTGCTCCCCTCTTCCCTTGCGAACGAAACTAGTGCTTGATCTGTGCAATCCGGCGGACGATGTCGCGCCATCCACTTACCCACTCTCAGACATGCAGATACAAGCCAGCATCCTTCCTGATCTTCGTCATCGCTACAACAAAGGGTCAGATCAAATCGAAGATTCTGCAAAGCTGCCATCTTTTCATAAAGAATTCGACCTACCGGCGATGATTGCACTACCAACACCACTCCCGTCTTCGGCGTGATGCGTCACGATGTTACTAGATCCCCCGATTTGACACGCAGAAGTAAGTAGGAAAGAGTGTAAAGCTATAGCTCAGCAAGCGATGAAGGAAGTGACATCTATACCCTCACCGGCCCTTGTCTCCAAAGATGTCTTGAAGACCTTCATGTACCCTGTCTGCGAAACCAGGATATTTCTATTCAGAGGAAAGGAATCAATGTCCTCGTCAGGAAAAGAGGAAAAGGAGCACAGAAAGCAAAGAAGTTGACACACATTGTACAAACTACCGTCCGCGCCTACAGAGCACCCTTCCTCCAAATACCCCATTTTCTTTACAATTGCTGCGATTCCGCATGAACTCAATCGTGCTGCACGCCGCCCAATCAGTTTAGCGAGGGCTCGGAAGAATTGCCGTTCAGCCAATGTCGTTTCAAGGGCGAAAAAGTGGGTGAATATGCCAATGATCATGAGAAGCTCGTCCGTCGGGTCACTGCCAAGATATCAGCCAAAGTCGAACCACTGTTGATAAGGGGTGAGAGAAGACCAACGGAAGAGGCTCTCACCTTTCCATCAGAGACAAAAAAGCGGTATCGAAACAATACGGTTTCTCGAGCTTGTATGTATTCTGACCGAGGAAAAGGACACCTTCATCTATGAGCTCGCAAAGGACCAGTCGGAGAATTTCACCCAGATATCGACCCGAGATGAGTTTCTTGGTAAGTGGCAAGCGGGGGGAGGGGGGGGGGGTTCGGAAATAACCAACCACAGTAAACAGAGGATTCTCAATGTTTAGTAGCGGGGAGTTGCTCACCTCGAATGCTTGTTCACCGGGCTTGTTTGATGATTCATCTACAATTGCGTCGTATTTCGTCCGTGGAAGATGTTCATGCTCAAACGAGTCGAAGGCACCCTTGAAAACGAAGATAGTTCTCTCGGAGTCCATCCAGAACAATTAAACGTAACATACCCATTCACAATTGATAGCCATGTCAGCGTCAGGAGGAATGCCCAGGTTTGCGAACTTTGGAATGCTCTTAACATGTTCCATGTATGCGGCATTACAACCTGTCCCAAAGATGACGGCTATCTTGGTTTTAGGGTTGACGTAGTGCGACGCGATGAGTGTACCGGTGGTGTCGTTTATGAGTGCTGTTAGGTGTACGGGAAGGTTCTGAATGGGAGGTGATTGTTGGAGGAATGAGTTGTTGTTACCACGGTTAAGCCAACGGCGTAAATCAAGGGGAAGGGAAACACACATATTTTGCAAGAGATTGTTTGAACATCTCCGCGACGTCTCTTCCCTCCGTATTGAGCGCACCGAAGCCTTTCGTCCAACGAATAAGTTCACCATGATCGATCCGTTCTTGTCTTCACCGCGAGATATGGGACGGAAAGTAGACGCATATATCCCCGCGTAACATCGAACCCCAGTTCGTGAGGTTGGTACGATGAGTTGCCGAAATATCAAACCAGGTCATGGTTAGCACAGAAAATGCTTCAGCCAACTTGAATCCTGAAATTAGATCCAGACTCACGTGCACGGATACGAGAACTATTAAGATAGACACCACACCAAATGTCAAAGTCAGTTTCTGACACATATTACCATAAATATACCACATAAGAACTCACAGTGAATCCTAAAGGTAACACCTGACCCTCCTTCAACATACCCGGGTCATTACCCGTGTTCGAGTCGATGAACGTCTTCAGGCACTCCGCACAAAAATCAAATAGTTTTTGCCCCTCGTCCTGTTTCTGTTCCTCGGTGAGACGGTACTTGGTTTGGGTAAGTTCAAATTTGCCATCGCCTTGTAGGGTAACGAGGCAGACTCGGAGGTTTGTACCGCCTAACAATGTGTGCCGCGAGAGAGTAAGTACGAAGATGGGGTGCAGAACCAGATTAGCGACCATAGTTCAGTGGATATATCCAGAACAAGTCAGGCTAGAACGAGAGGATGAACAGGCGGGACGTACCAAGATCCAAGGCCAAGTAGTCGCCAGTCTCCTGGCCAGACGGCCATCCAAAGACGAAAGTAGGAATCATGGGCTAAACGATATTAAAACAACACCCATCAGATGATAGCTCAATTCCCCTCCAGGATGCGCATATAGAAGTTAAAACAAAGGGATGCGCGACTATATGAGGATCGACGAGCTTAACCCCAGATCCTAGTGAACGATACATAAATGGGATAACTGGTGAGAACTTTACTCTTCCCATGGTGGTTGAGAAAGTTCTTGATAGCCGATCAACGGAATCTCCATATTCAGAGTGTTTCCATCTCCATGCAGGGACTACCAGGAAAAAAGGCAAGGAAACGAATACGGAAAGAGGAAGCTGGGACTACATAAGATGGAGCAAGTGCGTACCACGATCTGATTGTACTTTGCTAATCCCAATTCAAGGGACTCGGTGAACGCTTCGACGATCATACGCATTCTCTGAGGTGTCAAGGTGAATCTATGCCATGCGCCCGGTAGTGTTTTTCGAAGATGGTGGGTGGAATGCGGCTTAGTCGCAAGTCATCTCAAAGAATAGAGTGCAAGACTGACAGAGTCTCGTATTTCCTGAGATGGTCCGCCATCGTCCTGAGATCACACAAAAGGTAACGAGGGTGTAAGTATGCGGTTTCATCGTGAGCAGCTCAACAGAATTGACCCGGGCGGCCACGGATGACAAGGGCGTACCTCTTGGTGGCATGTGGAAGGTCTTCCTCATCTTGTGTGCGAGTATGGATGGCGATCGTCTGGCCCGAAGGTAAAACGAGGCTGCCGCTACCACGACGTGAAGCTGGCATGATTTCTCGACGATGAGAGTCGTTAGATAGTAGTGGAATGGTCGTGGAAAGTGTTAGAAACACGACACGGCTGCTCCTGCGGAGCTCCATCGTTCA
>JBBPNR010000616.1:0-20165 GCA_038091015.1 Boletus vermiculosoides
AACATTTATATTGCCTTTTATTTCTGAACATGCTTTTTTTTTCGACACCCTGAGCTGAAACTGACATGTTTCTTGGACAGAACTCATTTAAGCAAGTTGGGACGAAATACGTTGGGGGTCCTTCATCTCTGTAACATAATACCTACCCTAGCTTATCCACAGCTCATTATTCAGAAGAGTGGTACTTCATCATTCGTTTTCCAAGACACCTGGTCTCGGAGTTCACTGTACTACCATTCTAATCCATGGTCAGAAATTCAGAATCAGTCCTCGTGTTGCAAATATAGTAATGTCAAATGTCAACACTGAGGCCAAAAAAAAAACACTGTATTAAGTGCAAGTAGATACACATTATGGTCTATGAATACATCTCGTCCCAGTCATCATCGTTGGTAGCGCGGGAAGTGTTCCCACTATGAGTACTGTCCAATGAAGGTATAACATTTACCCCCGATAGTGGTATCTGAGGCTGAGTTTTGGCCGCTGTACCCTGTTCTCCTCGTTCCATCTCGTCGACAATATTCCACATATCCTCGTCGTCGCCTACGGGTGCAAATGATGGGGTGGTACTCTGTGGTGGATCCAACAGTATCTGTGGTTCATCAAAGGTATCCCAAAGACTTGCTTCGTCGACGTCCATCGCATTTGCATCCGGTACGTTTCTAGATGAAGCTTTACCCGTAAGTGTTGGTGAAAGTGACGAGTGCGGTGACCTGGAATCAGTCTCCACCGCGCGGAGTGCAGTAAGTCGTTCCTCCTCAGCCCTGATCACGGCTTCAATATCAAATTCTTCGTCATCTCCCTCCGATGATGCAGGGGGAAGCGAAGGAGGACGCGAGGACGCTTGGTCGTTCTTCAACTGAAGGTCCTCGGATTCTTTGCCGTCTCCGTCGTCTTCAGTCCCAACAAGTGTGGGTTCGGTAAGATCGATGACGTCCGGGTCGTCGGTCGACTTCTTGCCGTTTGTTGTGCCTTTGAATTCGTCGCGCCAGACGCTCAAACGAACCTTGTGTACGTAGGTCAGAGAATATAACCCGGACGAGGTATTCGGATGGCTTTACCTGCATGCGTTTGGAGTGACACAATTTTTCAACACGGTTGACTGTATCTTTGAACGAAGTCTTTGGATACATCTTGTGTGTCCAGAACTGGTAGACCTGCAATAACCGATTGAGATCCGCGTGCTGAAGGAGACGTTGGGTCAGCGGGAGCATACAACGCTCAAAAGGAGTGGGAGTGCACCTCGTTTCCTTTCCCCCTTGGCACAAATCCCTTAATGTCCTTGATGAGCAGCGGAAAACCATCAGGTCCTACCAGCCTCTCGTCATCCAGCTTCGGTAGAACCTTCCGACCCTTTTTCTCCCCATCACCAGGCTTGCTCTTCCCATCGTCCTTTCCAGACTCGTCCTTTCCAGTGCCACCAGCAGCCCCTGTCTTCGAACCGCCTGCCAAGGTCTGTGAAGGGGGCGTTTGTCTTCCACGCGCATGTCTCTCCTCTGCTTCCTTGGCAAGTTTAGCGAGGTCCAACGTAGGTGCAAGTGGCTTGTATCTCAAATCATCGTCCTCCCCGTCCTTGTCGAGGTCCTCGAACAAGGCATCAACATCTGGCCTGGCTGGGGGTGGAGCATGTGTGGCACGCTTCGGGGGTCGTTCGAGGTCGCTATCGCTGTCGGAGAGAAAGAGGGATTGGCGAGGTCGTTTGAGAGGGCTGGTATCGCCATTGGTTGGCGCGGGCTTTAGTGGAGACACGATGGGTTCGTCCCAGATGTCATCGAGAGACATGATGATGGAGTGAGGCCACGCGTTATTTTGAGCTGTTTGCGCGACGCGACTGCAATTAAAGCAGCGCTTGTTACTCCCAATTCGCCATGAAAACTCGATGTAAATTTATGGCTGTGATCTCTACGCTCATCGTCTAGAGTGAAAGTGCCTGGTCCCCTGGAAGCGATGCAAGTTCCCAGCAAATCTCTAACCAAATACCTTAACCGTGGCTCTCGTATGCGGGCCGTCGGGACGTGAACGAAATTTCGGTGGAGGGTGCGTAGACCAATTTCGCTCGTGCTCGTACTAGTCTCGTGCTAGCTTTTGTCCATTGTATCAGATGCGTTCGACGCCACTTGGACCAACTTCTCTTCAGCGGTGACAGTGTCAGGGGTATCTGTCGCGAGGTCGCCAATGTTTCAGGGATGCCTGGCGGGGGGATGATCCACACGAATCGACAGAGGAAACCATCAGGACCGATGATAAAGGTCGCGTCGCACTGGGTCTGGAACTCACGGGGGATCTCGTGTCTGTCTTAGACACTTCAGCAGTAGGTGGATCTAAGCTACTTCCCGACCGTCAGACATCCTGCGGAGGTGTAATCCGTACCCTTGAAGGCCGAGGGGTTAGTCGCCGACGGGACCTCCGAAAACCTTGTCGGGTCCCATCGTGTGAATGAAAAGGTGGGCCAAATTGTGTTCTGTGTAACGCGCATTCGTACTTACCTCGCGCACGGTTGAGGTGATTCACAAGCGTACGCTTTGCAGAACTGTAATGTTCACGTCGTGGTGGTTCTGGTTAGTGAACTGCCCATATCACTAGATAATTGAAGATGAGGTTCGTCTCACTCCATGGATATCATATACAAGCCATTGTCTATTTGGGATGCCAGTCGTGGCCCCGTGGGTATGACCTTTTCAACCTTAATCAACTTGACACACTCCCACAGCTGCACATCTTGAACTGCGAATAATTCGGTTGTGTCATGATGCATGGTTCAATGGTCTAGATGATCCTACCTGCGCATTACAGTGAGGAATAACTGTGTACATACCAATAGATTATGAGGATCTACATCCCTCTGTAGGATAGTCAGCTTGAGCGTCACTGGAAATGACGTTCTGCCAAAGATGGACGGCGCGAGTTCGAAACTCGTCTGCGACATTTATTTTTTTGGCTGTAAGACATCCGTTGACGATCGGCACAGACGCTGCTTTTCAGGCCCTGACATCACGCTTGTATACGGAAACTCTGTTACATTTGCCCCTCATCCACCACCACGATGTCGGAGTTGTCTTACACATCGCTTAGATTGTTATCTTAGAGTACACATACTAATAGCTATCAAGAGTATTTACATCCCCCTGTAGGGTAGTCAGCTTGAGCATCACTTGAAATGATGTTCTACCAAATGAGGACGGCACGAGTTCGAAACTCGTCTGAAGCATCTATCTTTTTTGGCTGCAAGGCCATCGAGTGAGGGACGATCGGCGCCGACGCTGCTTTTCAGGCTCCGACGTTGTGCTTGCATACGGAAACTCCGCTGTCTTAGAGTACATATACTGATAGATCACGAGTATCTAACAGACTACATCCCCTGTAGGGTAGTGAGCCTGAACGTCACTCGAAGTGATGTTCTGCCAAATGCAGATGGCGTGGGTTCGAAACTCGTTGGTGGCATTTACTTTTTTGGCTGTTTTGACATTCGCGCATGTATATGAATCAACGTGACCCATCCGGGACAGCTCAGAGGGGCACTCTCGCGCAGCGGATCTGATACGGTAGAAATGGTACTGGTTACTGCTTATTACTTATCTACCTTGACGATGGGTATCAACTCCTATTTCATTTGATTATAAAGATCTTCGGATATTAGCTGTCGGATGTTGCAAGCCGGTTAAGTTGGATCACGGAAAGCCGCGAGATATCCTTTGTGCAGTGACCTCGACCAGGGGTGACCCCATAATTCACTCAACAAGACACACAATGTCTCGTGAACTTCGCCCAAGAAAGCCTCGCTCAAATTATGCTGTCCTTGCAGGCTATGATGCTGAAGATCACGGAAATGCTGCAGGTCCCTCAAAAGTTGACCTAGTAGACGAAGAAGATAACAGCGGAAGTGAATTCGGACCTGACAAGGGCCCCGCAGGTCCAAAAAAAGTGTCGTCCGGCAGCGAGGATGAAGATGTCGACATGAACAATGCCCAAGATCCAGAATCTGAGTTGGAAGAAACGCCGGAAGAGAGTCGCAAGACGACTACTCCTTCTCGAGCTCGCAAGCCTCAAACCCCCACCACCAGCACGACCATCCCGAGTACTTCTCCCACGTTCGCATCCTCGAAAACACGTAAAGAACAATCACGCAGGAAGCTTCCTCCCAGGGTGCAACAGGCCACACGTGCACCCTCCGTGTCCACCCCGCTTTTAGCGGCACCTCGGGCGGCGAAGATGTACGCGTTACCAAATCCGAGCGCACACCACCGACACCGAGCGATACCAGTGTTCTTTAGGAAGGAGATGGTTGAACGACTGGATGAACCCCCTTCGTTATTCAAGGAACCTCGTATCGTTCCGACGAACAGTATGACCGCCGATCACGCCCTCACTGACAGGGTTAGCAAGTCTTGGGGTTTCAATGTCGGTGCCGGTCCTGTCTGGCAAATTATGGAAGATAGATCCTGTTACAAAGAAAGCATCGGTTCAGGTACTGGTTCCGAGAAAGACTCTTCTAGGCGTCCCAGGGTGTACCAGAACGTGACCGTAAGACCTGGCTGGGAAGTGTTGAGTAACCAGTGTGTGGCAAATGGCTGGCTTCGTGACGTGTATTCAAACTGTTCTTGAACTTAAATCACAGGGATGCTCTGAAGTATCTGCCCACAGATTCGGTCATGACCGAGGACGGGCAGTTTAAGCCACCACCGCAAGTCGAATGCTACGTCGGCTCGCATGATGGACAGACGCGTGTCGCTTTCAATATGTTTGACAGTGTTGCTACCTGTACGTGAATCCACTTCGTCCCATTGACGGAAATCACCTGAGCACGCCTCAAGCCGAATACTTTGAGGACGGTACTGGGTACATCTTTAGTGCGGGCTCCCCAGTGTGGGGGATAGATTGGTGCCCGACCTATCAAGCGGACCGCCCTGGTAAGAGCGCCTAGCTTCACCCTTTTATGACCCACATTTAGCGGCAGTCAGCTCGGCAGTTCAGACATTATTTAGCCGTTGCCCCCTTTCCGACGCGCTCGCATGCCCCGAGTATTGGCGGGAATGTTTCTCGACCCTCCCCTGCCTGCATCCAAATATGGACTTTGAAACCCAGAATCCGAGACGAGGATGCGATGAGCGAAGATCGTCTTCCGAGTGATCCAACTGAAATCCGTTGTGAAATGGTGTTATGCCTGGAAAGCGGGCCAGCTCAAGAAATCAAGTGGTGTCCTTTGCCCGCTCATGACCAAGTTCGTCCTTGTCTTTACCAACAGCCTATGAAAAGGAGCTAAAAGCCTTGACCAAAGTGGGAGGGCGGAGGGCCCAGAAAACCTCGAAAAATAGGCATATTGGCCGGAACTTTCGAGGATGGGTCACTCTCTATATACGTTGTACCAGATCCCGAAGATGTAAGACCTCCGGAACATGATGCCGCTTACCCTGTCTTTGGTGGGCACTTTTTCCCCCGTCACATCAGTGAGAGAGACGCTTATCATGCGCAGTCAAGTTGCCCGAGCCAGCCCTACGCATTGAGCATGAAGGAATATCGTGCTGGTCCCTTGATTGGGCAAACAGCGAAGTCATCGCTGTAGGTCTCACGAATGGTGAGATCTGTGACTGAATGTTTAAACCGCACGGGAGTGACGCGTTCCAAGGTTGTCTTGCCATCTACAACGTCAAACATGCATTGGATAGCGGCGAAACTCTGAGTAAGTCACTGGGTCTATGTTTTTTCCCCTCGCCCCACATCCTTGGGGCGATTGTTGATACAACTCAGATATCTTTCCGACACACTTCATTGCTGTACATCAGTCCGCCATCCGTGCACTCGCATGGATTCGCGTGCCTCCTACAGATGGGTCCGGCATGTCCAACCCATCCGAGGATCCAACAGTCATCGCGAGTGGGGGGTACGATGGCGTAGAGTGTCTCACCGACATCCGGGAACCACACGGGAACGTCGTCAACCGAACCAGAGGCACGTCTCACTTTACATCACCCATGCGAACCATCCCGTTTTTGAGACAGCAATCGTCGACCGAACACAGACGTCATCAATAGCGCGGCTTATTCCGCGTTCGCGACGGGTCCGATCATGATCGACCACGACAACACCGTCAAGTCGTATTCCGTCTCACCGAGCATGCTGGGGCGCGGTCATATTCTGATGGAACCGAATGGACCTGTTTGGGTCAGTTTCAGCGTTTTTACTTGTCCACATGATGCTTTTTTTACTAACTTCGTCGTAGAGCGTGAGCACGTCGGATTACCATCCTCAACTCGCTGTCGGATCGGCCGATGGTTCGTGTACGACCACCAACACGCTCAAGTCTACGCGGAGAGGTGGAACAGTCGTGCGTCCAACTCAACCTGCAGTCCAACGCTGGACAGTGTTGACAGGCATACATTGGCAGCCTTTTCTCGTTCACAAGATTTATCAGCTTGACTATAGTCGCAAGACTGGAGAATTCCGCATGCTCGAACACTTTTTGCCGCAGGTCAATCCACAAAGAGTCTTGTATGTTCACTAATACTGAAGCCTGGGTGCGCGTAGGAAACGCAAGAAAGGTCGACCAACATCAAAGGCAAGACGCAGGAAAAGAAGGAAGATGCAGAGGTCAACGGTTGCAGCACCAGCACCGGGGTATGGCCACCAGAAATTGGCGTCCACCGTGTGGCATGGAACAATGGAAACGGCCTTGGAGGCGCACCACTATTAGCCTCTGCGACCGCATCAGGACTTTGTAGGGTGGACTGGCTGATGGGGAGATGGATCAAGGACAAAACGCCGTACGTGAGCGTACCAAAGATGAGGAAAGAAGTCGACGGGGCGTCTGACGAGTCGGACGAGGAAGCATAAATCGACGAGGTAGAATCGTGATCAACGTGACGTTCTGCTCTAGATCGGTACAATTAAATGCAATTAAATCTAGCAATGACCTACACGATACGAAAAATCGCAGTCAGCGTTGCGACTGCAGGTTGTATGACGACATCGGGCAGACTCACAGAGAAAGAGAAAAGGCACGAAGATAATAAAAAACCAGCGTTTGTCCGACACACGCGGGGCATCACTTTGCCTTGAACATATTACTATCTTTCAACGCTTGGCGGTGCACCAGCCTCAACTGCCGTTTCTCCGCCTTCCCACCCGGTCCATCATCCGCCAGCACCTTGGGTTTCGTGAGATCCCAAAGCCACGCGGGGTATTCCTCGTCCGGTTTCGCAAGGATGGGTGGCTCGCTTTTCAAGTAGTTGAGTCCGGTCAGTACAGTTCCAGCTGGACAAGATGATACGACGTCTTTGTGTGTAGGGCGATGGGGGTAATGGTGAGCATCAACATTGTAAATGTTCCAAGGCGTAGAGACGTACGTTTAATGGGTTCGGAGGACGTGGCTTTGGGGGGTTGGCTCGAACTAGGCTTGCTGTTCGATGCCGAAGCAAACCCGCGGGCCAAAAGCGAAAATGTTCTCCGGGATGTCTTTCGAGAAAGGGCAAGTAAAGACATGATGTCAATGCAAAATTGGACGCGTTCCAGCCGGTGAACAAGTGACCTGTGACGGGCGTGACACGCCCGAGCTTTCTCCGGTGAAATTTACTACCGCGAGATCAAGACATATGGTGTTGGATGTATACAGTAAATACAAGAAAAATGGCCAGCTGCAAGTTACGTTTATACAGTCCAGCACGGTCAATCCAATGATCTATACCTAGTTTGCATGGCATCATGAATCAACCATTTAACGCCCCAGACTCATCAAGTATGCCAGAGGCGTCCCCAAGGGTTCCCGCCATGCTCAGAATAACCCAGACCCGGGGAACAATTGTGACTCTTCGTTTGCGTCTTGGTCGTCTCCTTCATCATCAACGTGAGCTAAAGGCTCTATCTCGGGGGAGAGACTATAAGGCGTTGCTGGGTGCAGTTCTGGTTGGTGATATTCCTCGGGTGCATACGGTTCATGTTCGAATGGATCGATATCTGTATCCGGTGTCGCCGGTGGAAGTGGCTGTATTGGCTCCGGAGGAACAACGAGCTGAATGGCACGTGTCCGTGGAGAAGCATGGTGTTGCGGGGACTGCGGGAGAAGTATGGCTTGGGGAGGAGGGGACATAGACAAAGGCTGAGTCTTGACCGGAGTGTTGTATTGCGGCAGAATTTGTGTAGCTGGCTGAGGGCGGGGTGGCGTAGCAGTGATCTGGGGTTTGGGTTGGAGATCGTACTCAAACTATAACAAGGTCATCAGAACGAAATGTGCAGAGAGGAAGCGAGGATATCTTACTGCCGCGAAGACATCTTCCCTCCGTTTCTTGCCCTCACCCTTATCAATGCAATAGCAGAGGTACAAGACATCCGCACTGGAGCATGGTCATCAACAAGTCGGAGAGACAACAGGGAGGGCTTACGTGTCTTCCACAAGACCTACACAGAATAAACCAACGAGCGCTGTCACGCCGCCACCCAACAAAGCAGCCCCCAGGGCAAAGTCCGGAGTTTTCAAAGTGTGAGCGACGAACAGATAAGTCAACAGCGCAAATGGAAACGTGAGCGTCAAGGGTGTATACGTGAGCATCGTGAGTTGAGCTAGGAAAAAAAATCAGTTCCTGACGATGGCAAAGCCAGACAAGTTGAACCGTCGTACGCTCAGTGTTGAACTTCCGCCTGAAACGCCCTGCTTCTGCGGATTCTACTGCTACCGTGAGAGCACGTGCTCGTCTTGCGCTCGGTAGGAATGGATCACCGGTAAGGCCAGTGTACACGAGAGCATACTTGCTAAACGACGTTGTCACGCTCTCCAAGTACCCCACTGCCATACTAGCACCAATAGTGAGTGGTTGAAGCCAGGGGCGGAGAACAAGCGGGAAGTATGAAGGCAGAAGACGCAACGCGATGGTCAGGAGCGTGAGCATACGGATGGCAGCCATGATGAGTGCACTCAGGACGATTGACCCCAGAGAAGGATAAGTGGAGCGAAGGATAGCACTGTGAATGACATGCGTATCCATTGGAAGTGGTGGGGTTTGATTTGGGCTGAAAAATGAGACGAGTGAGGAGGCGTAGAGAGATTAATAAAAAGGCACTAACTCTGCATAATACCATGCACCAATGACTCCTGCACAAGTAGTGCGTAAAACACCTCGTGCAACACCCCAGCTCCAGAGCCACACTCCTATGGCGCCAACGATTGCCCAATCCGCCCATTCACTGATGAGCCATTCATCCCGACCTTGCACTTCCTCGAAGTGACCCATCAACAGCAAACGGAAAATGAGCGTGACGAAAGGGATTGAGGCAATTAGTATTATGAGAAGGATGGCGGGAGAAAGTGCCAGGAGAAACGGATTGGACATCAAAAGTTGCGATGTGAGGTCAAGGATGGACGATGTGGAATGGATCTTGCGAGGAAGGTCGATTAAACGTCGAGCGGTTAGTATTGACAAGATGAGGGGGATGACAGAAAACAGGCGTAGTCTGTGTTTCAAGTTAGTTATGACTTGCGGAGGATGATTTGTCGGACGTGACTTACCCAACGGACTCGCCCCACGTTGGCTCCTGGTCACTGTCCCACATAAAACTGCCAACAAAGGCCCATATTGCAGAAATGAAGAGCGTGACTGGTATAAATACTGAGGTGATGACCATGACGGGTTTGACGAATATCCGCAGGAGGAAGATGTGCACATAGGCAACGGCAGCGCTTACGAACGTCAGGATGGTGATTAATGGTACTGTGTGCAGTAGAGTGAGGTATGGCAAATGGCCCTTTATTTTGTCGGGTCGACTTGCGATGAAGATGAGTAAGATGGAGAAGAAGAAACATATTGTGACGCCAGTGCACCATAGAATAGTCCAGTATGAATCGTTGAACTTCCGACGCGCGCGCGATATATGACGAGGGTCTGGTAGCGAGAATACGTCAATCGGGCGAGAGGTACCGTCCCTCGGCAGTAACGATTCTGTCAGAGATAAGGATACCGGTTCCCGAGTATGAGGTGGTGGGGGTGGAGGCGACTGGGAGTGTAGGATAGGCTGTATGGGGTGTGATGGACCCGCTATGGGCTCCGGGGAGTCGAGAGAGGACCTTGAAGGGGAGGGCGAGGAGGCGCGGAGTCGCCGAGGGGGTGATGCCTGATGAGCCAGCCAGCCCTTTGGGAAGTCCTGTGATTCAGCCTGACCGTAGTCAGACGCCATCAATGGTATCGACTGGGAGGCGTAGCGAGAGGCCCCTGGCGGCATATCTTCCTCGTCTAGGCGAAGATACGGATCCTCCTCTATTTGATGGTTTCGACTCCTATGATCTCCTTTGCTAGACATCCTGCTCATACGACTTGCATGTAGATGAGGATCGTCAAGGTCGTCGAGCTCGCTGTTGTGGTCGTTGCCTGCACGAGACCCCTCGTCGGTTGTGAATGAAAAGAAGAGAGGCTGTGAGGAAGACAGACTTGACTCTGGATTCTGCTGCTGCAACAAAAACTGCGAGGCATACTGCGCAAACGATTTTGCCATCTCCTTAAGCTCACCCGCTCGTCAAGGCGAACGTAGCCGGCCAGGGATTTACGACGGCGTCGTGGGCTGCGTGACTTGTAAAAAGTCAAATGTCGCTGTGGTAAATTGGCCAACAACCTAACCTCAGCTTGCGTACTCCGTGTGAATGTCATTCCTAATCTGGAATACAAGGCCATCCCTCCTCCGTACTAGTACTCAAGCCCGGATAGCCATTAATGCGTAGTCTGCTGAGCACAGCTGCACAATTTAAGTTCGGTCTTGCCATATGCCTGGTCCGGATCGCATGTGATGGGTAGAGGGAGCCAGCCACTTGGTGACTTCGTCCTCAAGACAATCTAAACTTGGCCTGCCCAAGTTTCCGAGCGCGCTGAATAAGACACTAGCAGGACCATTGGACCATCTTTGACAGACTAATACTGGTGTTTTTCGCTATGTGACGCATCTGCTGCCGACCCTGCGTTCCATCTGCTCGCCAAGCTGTGGAAGTGCAGTCATATCATTGCTGCGGGCCATCCTTTGGTGTTGTCTATTCTCCTTAATGCCCCACAAGTCTATTCAGCACTTTTCAAACTCCAGTGGTAGCTAGTTGGGTGACCAGCCCGTCTACGAGACAAGCTGTCGATACAGTAGCCCAGAGGAGCCTAGTCGCACGCAGGATAGATAAAATCAAGCTAAGGTGGTCACCCTAATTGATCTATAAGCTCAATTCTGCAGCCATTCATACTGCGTGATTATCGATATCAAGCGCCTAGAGGGTACGACAAACTTTGGGTTTACATACTTTAAATCGCCGTGGACCAAATCTACATGTTTATTTCTGGTCCTTCTCTGGTTCTTCCACCGTCGCCGTATCTTGCTCGCTATCCCCTGCATTCCCAGCGTCCCCGCTGTACACCGTCTTGCGATTCACCGAGTACTCCCGCAAGAACAGTGTTAGAATTAGTGAAACCCCAGCCAACGCCGTTGTTACCATCCATATTGTTGCAATCGAACGCGCCCACGCGTGCAGCACTGCATTGCGAAGGATGGCGTCCTTGTTGGGTTCAATGACGTGCGACGATAACAAACGAAGACATCGCGACATACATGAATCAAGTGGACTTGGCCGATGCTATCATTGAGCGCTGTGATATTATCACCAAGCCCAAGACTAGATATGTTCGGGATGGCTGCGAGTTTCCGGGGAAGCACGCTGGCGAGAATAGCCTCACCAATGGCAAGTCCTACCGCGCCGCCCAGCACGCTGAAAACCTCAATCATCTCTGTCGAACTGAACGGACAAAGAAATGGCTGCTTACCGAAGGAATATGAAGCCGCTCGTTGCGGTAGCCATATCCTTGAGAGGCATCGCTGCTTGAAGTGCCACCATCGGAATCTGGAATAAAAAGCCTCCTCCGATGGCTGCGATCAGAGGAAAAACCTCTTGTTCGGCACTTCAAGTCATTGAGCGCCGTAGAGCAGTTCCTCGAGGGGAAAAAAACGTACGTGCTTGAGGTGTAGTCCAACATGATGAGAAGGCCTGTTCCTACAGTTAACAGTGTACTCCCGAACCAGATCCCCGGGAGGTTTCTTCCCATCTTTGAGACAACAAATCCAGATATGACGGAGAACAAGGAAGACACAAGAATGAACGGAAGCATTCTGAATACAGATGGTGAGTAGGCTAGAAATGCGAGCGCAACGAAAACAGGTACTTGACCCCTGCACCAGTAGCCGAAGAACCAAGTACTGGAGACGCGTCAACCAAATGTTCGCACACGACGGAACCAGAAAGTAAAACCTTGGTAAAACAAGGGAAGATAACTAGAATTTAAATTAGCGCAATGCCGCTGAGACGGATCGCATTGTCTATGCTCACTACATTGTCGCCAAGAAAACAGTGTTCTGGAGAAATGAAGTTGCCAGAAGACATCCAGTAGTTCGTGTCTTTGTGACGTTGTCAGAACAGCGTGCAAAGCTCAAGCTTGAAATTCACCTTGAATAAACGAGGAGGAAGGATAGCCGCACGTTTTGTGAACGCTTCGTTGACTCCGCCGATGACAAGGAAAGTCACTCCCACGGCGAGCAGGCCGATTGTCCGGGGTTCTGACCCTTCAAAAAATCAAGGATTCAATCGGTCAACACAACGAACATAACAACACAAGAGGCTAACAGTTTTGTTCGCCGAAATTGAACCCTACGAGTAGGCAAACAACCCCTGCAACAAGACTGAAAAGTCCGATAAAATCAAGCTCGGCGATTTGATCACGAAGCGGGCGTTTCGGAGGTGGATGAACGTTGAGGAAGAAAAACAACAGCGTCACTGCGATACCGCCAATAGGCCTGGAGCCTTCGTGATCAGAACTGCTGAATCAAACCTTCCATTGTAATAAGCACGTACAGGTTAATGAAGAAACACCATCTCCACGAAGCATGTTGCGATAAAGCCTTGGCAGATTTAGCCGTTATGACGGTTCGAACAATATAGTCTTACACCGCCAAGGAGTGGTCCAGCTACACTGTTCGGAAGCAGAATTAGCGGATCTGGCATTCGAATCTTGTGAACGGGGTACCTCGCAACACCATACGTAGCGCCAATTAGGCCACCATAACGTCCTCGACTACAAAATTGTCAGCTGAATCAGGAAAAGACTCTTTCTGATCCTTCCGTGCGTACTCTTTCAACGGGACGATATCCGAGATGGTGATTACTGAGAGTTGCATGACACCACCACCGCCGATCCCCTGAAATGCTCTGCAAACGATCAACCAAGTCATATTTTGCGCAGCTCCACAAAGCGCTGATCCGAGCTGACACGATAATGAGTAAAGTAACACATATTCCGACTAGGAAAACAGACCAAGAAAACGGAAATACACGAGTAGAGGAGTGGTTTTCGCCCTAGCGCGCGAGTAAGGAACGTCTGCACGCGTCATCAATGAAGAACCTACCAAACATATTAGACAGTTTTCCATAGAAGGGGCCAAATGCGCCGGCTGCAAGCATGTATGCACTAGTGCAATGTGTGTCAAACCAACAGTACGGTACAAACGAATTAGGCATACCTTCCAACCCAGCTGTAGTTATTGCCCCCCTGAAGGTGCGCTACGATGGTGGGCAGCGCAATTGAAACGATAGTCTTGCATTCTCTCCCGTCAAGCTGACTCAATAGCAACGAAGTTCCTGACTCACCTGATCCAGCGCGCCAAGGAACATCGTACACACCAAGGCGAAGCTGACAATGCCTAGCCTGTTCTCGGGAAGAACATGTACCTCATCCTGCTTCCAGGAAACACCTGGCTCCTTCCGGTTTGCAACATGCTCTTCTTGATGGGAAGGGTCGGGTTTCATACTCCTGGCCATCTCAGACAACCGAACGATGTTTTAAGGGGTAGGGAATTCGGGGCACCGACGTGACGGCGCTGAGCTGGGTTCGCTGTGGTCGTGTTCCGATGGCCCAATCCAGATCCAGATCCAGATAGAACCTGCAAACCGTGGCCAACGCCAACAGGATTGATCAACGATCAGTGCTGTCCCCTTTGCGAGGCTCAGAACTCGCGCTTTTGCTGAATCCCGGCGCGCGCACTCCGAGCTCTGCGGCTCCCCCATTATACACCACCTCCGCGGAGTGATAGACCTCTACCAGTGCCCGTGAGAGTGGGTCCCAGGCCCATTTAGGTTCGGCGTCCACAAAGTTTTCAGAAATTTGACGGAGGCAATCATGTCACGTTTGTGGGAGTGTGTAAAGTTTGACAACGTCCCTAAACGCCGCGTCGTTGGACAGCCCATCCTTCGGGTTTCGGTCCGGACTCCATTCAAGTTGCCCAGCTAGAGGGAAAAGTATGACGCATGTATCTACAGCAGTTAGTGCTAAGCGCTAAGCGTAGAAGGGGACACCATGTCCGAATGTTTCGAGGAGCAGATACATACTCCCCGGGCCATCGCCGTCGGTCCCGCCGTTCCCGCGTGTGAGATGATGTGAACTGCCGACGTGTTACTGATGGGATGTAACCGAGTGTAAACCTTTCAGGCGTGGAGTTAAGTACCAGTCTTGAAGCTTGAAGCCTTCGTCATAGTTCAATTAACGGTAGCTTGCCAACATCTACGATTGCCTTTTTGGAATAGCCGAATGTGAGAATTTTGGTAACCCCAGCTAGATCTAAGTTCTCCCTTGATACTTTCTATATCTACAATCGTTCCAGTGCGTGTTCGCCCCCATAATCACGATGCCCATGAAGTGCACAACTAAAAGTCACTTCCCGTCCGCCTAAACCAGTAGTTATCTATGTTCACATTTTACCCAGGGGCCAGAATATACTTACTACCATATGCATGGTCAAAGTCCGATTGAAAACCACCAAGGCTTGTCATGCTGATAGGGTAGATCGGTGCGTTGCTTGGGAAGATAGTGTGCGTGCCATGATTATGCTCGACTGCGACGTTATGCCACGATTATGCCTTCACTTTCACCTCCTCCCCCTCTGGCTCCTCGGTGTGAGCAACAGTGATGGTTGGCGTCACATCAGGGTCATCGTCCAATGGCTTCGATGCTTCACGATCTCCTTTATTATTCCGAGATCTTGCTGCACCTTTCTCAACGTCTCCGAGGATCTTGGCTTCGCCACTCCGCACTGTCTTGCGATCCAACGAGTACTCACACATGAACAACGTCAAAGTCAACGCAGACCCAACTATCGGCGTGGACATGATCCATATCGTGCCGATCGCTTCTGACCACGCGTGCAGTACGGCATTGCGAAGAGTGATGTCCTGATTTCATGTTTGTGGGTTAGCATCAATTCATCTTGAGAACGAACAACTGCCTCTCACAGGGATCAAATGGACCTTGCTAACACTGTCGTCGAGTGCAGCAGCCGTGGTACCAATACCGAGGCCGCCAAAATCGGAAATGCGCGCGAGTCTCGCTGGAAGGACGCTTGTGACGATCGCCTCTCCGATAGCAATTCCGACAGCACCTCCAACGGTACTGAAAATGTCGATCCTTTCTTTACAGGTCAAAGACATGATGTTATAACGAGCTTACCGAAGGAACAGGAAAGCACTTGATGGGGTGGCCATGTCCTTGAGAGGCATCGCCGCTTGCAGAACAACGAGCGGTGCCTGGAACAAGCATCCCATTCCAAGGGCTGCGATGAGCGGGAACCCTTCCTGCATAGCCCTATAAAGCGGTGAAGCATAACGACAAGAACTCGTAAATGCGAAATACATACAGGCTTGATGTATAGTCGAGCATGATCATGAGACCCATTCCGAGGGTCATCACGGTGTATGCCACCCATATAATTGGACGACACCTTCCTGTTTTCGACATGACCAGTCCGGAAACCATGGATATGAGTGCAATCCCGAGTAAGAAGGGGAGCATCTTATGTATACAACGTGAGTCGAGGAAGGAATACAGGGAGGGTATGCTGCATACTTGATTCCGGAACCAGTGGTCGATGCTCCGAGCACTGACACAAGTCAGTTCTCGTGGTTGTGTACTTAAGAGGAAACCAACCTTGGTAAAACAAGGGCAAGTAACTGTGTATTAAATTTAGTCGAAAGTTGTGGTGTTTGAGCTGTCATTACTCACTACGAAGTTGCAAAGAAGACGGTGGAATGAAGGAAACAAGTGACGAGAATGATGCCAGTAGTGCGGGTCTTTGACATCTTGTTAGATACACTTTGAATCAGCTAGCATGACAGCTCACCTTGAACAAACGTGCAGGGATAATTGCGGAGCGCTTGGTAAACATTTCATTGACACCACCGATAATGAGCAAAACAACGCCAATAACAAGCGGAGCAATCGTCTTTGCGGTCGACCCTGGAGACACCAGCACCAGTTCATTAACCCTCTCCACAACACAAACAGCGTGGCACGGGGGCCACAATATTGATGCTCACATGTTGTCCGACCGAAGTCAAAACCGATGAGCAAGCAGATGACGCCGGCGACGAAACAAATGAGCCCAGTAAAATCGAGTTCGGTAAGTTGATCCCGAATGGGCCGTTTTTGATGGGGATTAAGATTAAGGAAAGTAAACAGAATAACTGCTGCAGCACCACTGGTGGGCCTAGGGATGACTGTCAGGGCGAAAGGTGGGAGTCCGGACAAACGACGACGGCGTCCAGGTTAATGAAGAAACACCATCTCCAAGAGACATGTTCCGCAAGTGCCTAGTTATGACGTGTGAGCAAACAGCACGACGAACGAAAAGCACCAAACGCACACCCCCGAGAAGCGGTCCTACAACGCTGTCAAAATCAATTTATAAGCCAACGTGTAATGTCAGGATGAGGAGATATCTCACCTTGCAACGCCGTACGTAGCACTAATCAACCCAGCGCACCGACCTCGACTGCATGACGGCCAGTGAGATAGGGCAAGCCAACATTCCGTCACGCACTCTTTCAGCGGAACAATGTCCAAAATAGTAATCATCACGAGCTGAATGATTCCACCGCCTCCGATGCCCTGGATGGCTCTGCACACGATCAACCAAGTCATACTCTGTGCCGCGCCGCACATGGCGGACCCGAACTGAACATGGGCAGATCAGAACCCAAAGGACGTGCTATGTTGGAGCACATACCAAAAATACGAATATGGACGAGTAAAAGATTGGTTTGCGCCCTGGAATGTGTCAGATGGGGATTCTCTACAGGGCATCACAAACATGGCGTAACGCTCACCGAACATGTTTGACAGTTTCCCGTACAGGGGGCCGAAGGCTCCCGCAGCGATCATGTATGCGCTGGACAGATCCCCGCGGTTAAACAAACTTTTGCCACACAGTCATGACCACAAGACGACGTTACCTCCCACCCTAACTATAGTTATTTCCACCTCCGAGCTTGGCTACGATCGTCGGGAGTGCAGTCGCAATGATCATCTATCATGGCGACGTCGTTCAGAGCCAAGTCCAACACGCAGATGACCAGGTTCAGACTGACCAGGTCAAGTACTGCCAGGAACATGGAGCACATCAGGCCAAAGGACACGATACCCATCCGGTTCTTGGGCAGTACATGTTCCTCCTTGTCTTTCCATGATGCGCCCGGCCATGACTTTTCGACGGGCGTCGCGTCGTTCTGCGTCATCGTACCAGCCATTGTGTGTGTAACGTCAATGCGTAACTTGGAGTTGAGGTCTCTTCTCCTTGTCAAGTATATTCAACTCCGAGCGAGAAAGTTGGGACCCAAGGAGTGGAAATGGAATACGAAAGCCCTCTCGCCGAGAGAGAGAGAGAGAGAGTAAAAAGTATATCATTACTCGATCTCGCCCGCATCCTCGTCAAAAAAGTGGTCGCCGAAATTCGGATACCCTCAAGGGTTGCTGTCCAACGTCGTGAGCTAATTGCGTGCGGTTGCTCCTTCAAAAGAGGAAGATCCCATGTGGTCGCTGATAAGTGTCAGCGAGCTCAGTCAGAGTTTTGGATACCTACCATTAGTGTGGGTTCGGAACGCCACGCCATACAACATGTAGTTGTACGGACGAAACGTGAGTTTCGGTGCAAGTCAAATTATAGTTTGTTCCACACTGTCGTTCTGGGCCGATCTGTGGAGTCTTGCGGTCAGATCATGTGCAGACTCATGGGTCCATGGAAGGTTTTCTTCTGCGCTGCTTAACCTGCCAGCCCAAAGTCCAGGCGTCCAACATCCAACAGTCCCGGATTGGACCTCGAGACGCTCCGATTAACTGGCTTGCATATAAGTACATAAAAAGAGACGACGTGGGCATCGAACCGCGAAAATCCACCAACTGCACTGGATGATTGCGGCAGTGGGGAAAACAAGTCTTGATAACGTAGGCCCAAGCGCTGTCACCTAATTCTGTTCCTAGCAACCATGACAGACTTCAGCAACGTGCACTCAGAGTCGGACCGGCAACAGGAGTACAACCGGCTGCCGGTCGTTACACATCGGCCCAAAAAGGCCTCGTCGCGATCCGACGACCTGGTGTGTATATCCGCATGCGTGCATTCAACTAACTCTTGTAGTTTGCAGTATGATTCGTCCACGTCGGCGCGGTGGGTTGGCAGGTTCGAGGAGGTATTCTGGGGACGTGAATCGTGATTCGCCCGGTGATAGTCCTTCCGCAAGATTCTGGGGTGACGTCTGTAGCGCAGGTGGCGATGAAGGGAGAGAAGAAGATGGATCATGCACGGCGGAGATCATGAGGGGGACAGTATACTTTACTATCAAGGTTTGGGCATCTAGGAATTGAACCGATCTATCGCGATGGCCATGAACTCGGTGTATAGTATTGTTCCTTGCATACGTGTATACCCTGGTTTCACACGTGCCCGTCTCACACTGATCTGCCGTCCTCGTCGCATCCAATCTAGTGCGTGAGTAGGACCTGCGACAGCCGGAACACACTCTCGTCACCCATCCTCCCATTCCTCCCATTTCCAGAATTTTACTCAATTTAATTACACTTTTTCCGTAGTGTTTTCCTTGTTTTATTTTCTAACTTCCAGTGGACGGTGAGGTACAGGCCCATAACCACCGCCGCTCCGAGTTTTGAGGGCAAGTTACTAGGGAGTAATGGACTCGATAGATTTCGTAGTCTGAGGCTACATCTATACACAAATTCAAACACCGCAAACTTTAACATCTCAGCGACTGGAGGGCAACCTTTGCTGTATAGCCACAGTGGATGGCCCAATATGGGAGTATGTACAGAGTTCAAAAAATGAGTGCACCGAGTTTAGGGTTAGCATTTTATAGTTTAAGAGATAAATTACGATAAAGTTTATGGTGTTTAAATTTGTGTAAAGCCCGATGTAGCCTCCACCACGAAATCCATCAAGTCCTCACCCTAGTAGATTGCCCTCAAAACTCGAAGCGGCGGTGGGTAAGAGTCCGGGTCCGGCTATGAGCGCACGTTGTCTTGTCATGGTATTTGTGTCAAGGAACAAAATCAAACAGCGCGTGGACTTCACTTTCCTTGTCCCTTTTTTGTTTGTTATCACAACTCTTGTCAAAGGCATGGCCGGGGTGTGCTTGCAATGCAAGCCAGTCGTTCAGAACGTCTCGACATCGCATCCAGGGGTTTTGGACGTCGGACGTCCGGACTTTAGGATGGCAGGTTAAGCAGCGCAGAAGAAAGCTTCCATGGATTCATGAAGTCGGCGCACGATCGCAAGATTTCACAGATCCAATGGCCCCGAACGACAGTATGGAACAAACTATAATTTGACTCGCACCGAAACTCACGTTTCGTCCATACAAGTACACGATGTACGATGTGGCGTTCCAAAACTCGTGATAATGGTAGGTACCCAAACGCTGACTGAGGTCGCCGACCGGGACCCCTGTCAACGATCACATGAGATCTTCCGCTTTTGAAGGAGCAACCACGCGCGATCAGCTCCGTACGTCGGACACCAGCCCTTGAGAGTATCAGAAATTTGGCGGCCACGTTTTTCACGAGCATGCGGGCGGGATCGAGGAATGATATATATTTTGCTCTCTCATTGGGCGAGGGGTCCCAACGTTCTCCCTCGGAGCTGAACACACTTGACAGAGAGAAGAGACCTCGACACTAAGGTACGCATTGAAGTCACACACAATGGTTGGTACAACCACACAGAACGACGCGACGCTTGTCAAAAAGGCACCACCGGGGGCATCATGGAAAGACAAGGAGGAGCAAGTATTGCCAAAGAACCGGATGGTTATTGTGTGCTTTGGCCTGATG
>JBBPNR010000617.1:0-20144 GCA_038091015.1 Boletus vermiculosoides
CAGCGCGCGGGCCGAAAAAACCGCGGCAGGTGAAAGAAATGCGGTGTGAATAAAAAGCGTGCGGCGCGCAGGTCAAGAAAAACGCGATAGATTAAATGTGCAGATCTAGCGTCATAGGTTGGGTCTTACAACACCGCTTCAGTGCATCCAGATCTTGGGCGCCAGCTTCCCAAACTTTATAAGCAAACGTCCTTTTTCCTTCTCACACGAGGCAACTTGATTAAATACTTTCAGTTCACATAGCGTGCCTGGTTGGGTCTTACAACACCGCCTCAGTGCATCCAGATCTTGGCTTCTCAAACTTTGTGAGCAAATGTCATTTTTTCCTTCTCACACCCAAACGTGCTCCGCGGCGCGTTTCTCGAACGAGGGTCGCGCGGATTTGCTTATCAATATGTCAAAAATACAAACCCGACGGCTGGCCAGTCTGGCAGGAATCTTTATCGTCATTTCCGTCCCGACAATTTATGCAAATTACTTATATCTGCTTGGAAAGACAAAAAATCAGTGACCCCCAAACACATCCGTTCCTCGAGCTAGATCCAGTTCACCCCTCTGATGGCATCATGCATTAGGTTGCTTCCCTTTTCCCTTTTATACGTACACCCGTGATCCTTCAAATCGCGCGGGAGGACTTGATCTTTTGCACAGCTACTTCAAGGCAAAACGTTACATAGGAGCACCCTCAACAAGGTTTCATCTCCGGAAGTGTCGTTTAATGTGGCCACCCTGCCAACGGAAGCATGGCTATTTAGTTCGGAATTTGAATACCGCGTATCAGAACTTCGAGTGATTTCAGTATTCGTGACTATGTAGCTGCGCTGCTGACCGATGATCGTGCGGATCCTAATGACGAGTCAAATTACTGCATTCTGGGGATGGGACCGTCGAGTACACGGCAACCTATTGGCGTGGAAGATATACGGCTGACCCGTGTAACGTTCCACTTCGCCAAACTCTTGCAAGCTAGTGGGCGGCAGGTGAGACTCTGGGAGGGTTTGCAAGGGTGCAGGAGAGTTATTCAGCAGCCACTCATTTTGGTTGCTTTGCCGATGCGGCAGATAGTGACTCACTGGCGACCCACATGGCACCTACACGCCTCAAACGACTGAGTAGCAATACAAACGGCCCTCCCGTGCCTCATGCCAGCCCCGGCAGCCAGGGTTGGATCTTCGTGGGCTGGGAGTTGGCAAATTTGAATACGCGCTGAATGGGGAAACAACCTAGCTCGGATACCCATGGCGTGGAGCGTTTGTCACGTCTGCGCCAGTCTGCGCCAGAGCCATTAGCAAAGGCGATACCGGCATCTGGAAAACCGTCCCGCCCAGGAATAAATTACAACACACACACACACGTGCACATACAGTATTGCCCCCACGGTTCTTTCATTCTGCCCTGCTCTTGTTGAAGGTCTTGCTTCAGCGCATCTGCTTCTGAAATGGGAGGCACGGGGATGATCTCAACAACACGAGCAGGTTCGTCTTCGCCCGCCGGCTAGAATCGTACGGAGACCCCCGGCACGATCTCCACCTGAGTAGCACCGTCTTCTTGGCTTCCACTTTGACCATTTTGTTGATTTGTAGACCGGAGAACTGAGGACCTGAATTGATCCTATCTCTCGTTCCGAGGCAGCCGACACTCCCGTCTGTGCCCGTTGCCGCAGGGGCAGAATCTGGAAGGAAGGGGGGCGTGGCACGGGAAGTACGAGGTCGGATACGGGAGCAAGCTGCATAGCGTCATTGCGCCGCTTCACGCCAATCGGGATTTGTCGGTTGGGGATGACTGTAGGGGATGTTTCGGAGCCGGTCGTTCATCTCTTCTTGTGTAGAATGGGAGTTGATATTTGTCAACTTTTGTGAGTCGACTTCAATGGAATAATAATGATGAGCGATTGCGAGTAACGCACCTCTGGCCACTACATTGTTTGGAGTTGCCAATGAGGTTCTCTGCATCACTCGGGACCGCATGGTGGCATTTGTCGTCTGCGCCAGAGCCATTGACAAAGACGATGTCAGTCTCTTCATCGTCGTCTGAGCCGAGATCGGGTCGGCTTTGTCAGCAGATTTGACTCCGAGCGGCGGTGATACGATTCTTACTCGAGCTCGTCGACATGTTCCCAGTATTTATAACACACACTGGTACACAGAATATTACCCCCGTGATTCTTTCATTCTCCCCTGCTCATCTTGTCCGCCTCAAAGGCAGCCTTGACCTGAGCGAAAAACCCGATTCAGCGTCCCGCACCTCGAGGTCTTGTGCACGAATCAAAAAAACGCACCCTCGCCAAGAACGCCTCGTCCGTCAAGACCCTCATACCTACATGCGCCAGCGCCTTGGACACGTCATAACATGCCTCGTGAGCAACGTCCGTAGACACCGTGTGCGTAAACTCTCGCGTGTGGTTCCCTCCTCCCGGAACAGTCGGTACGGCTACACACAGACAATGAACGCTGGCATGAGAGGGTCGTGGCAAGAACAAGAATGGCAACGTACAGAAACCGGGATGCAGGCCGGGCATCACTGCAGCACGATCGTCATCAGCAAGGTGGACCGAGGAGAGCACACATACAGTATGACACATTCCCCTGGGAAAGCAAGCCGTCACGTTCAAAGTCGGCGGGAGACATGATGCAAAACGTACGAAATCCGTCGACGCGCCGGTGATACCCCATTCGTAATCGATCTCGCCGTACCGCTTGCGGAAGACGTCTGCAAACTCTTCACCTAGCCCAGTGTGCGGGGATAAGAGACGCGATCCATGAAGAGACACGCTAGCAGAGATTATTTACCAAGAGCCTTGTTCTGAACGAGCTCATTCCGAACAGCCTCGTAGCTGATGTTCATCGTACATCCCGTTGCAGTCGCTGCAGCCCTGAATGAACGATAAATCTTCCGTCAGACATGATTCGAGGACATGGACCATTCGCGTACTCGAAACAACCTTTGACTCGAGCAGCCGTCTCGAATACTTCCTTGGTCGTTGGCGCGCGGACATACCAACTATGCTTGCTCGCTTCACCCATCCGACAAACCAAAGTAAAACGAAAACACGCACTGCATCGAAGCCTGATCAGGAATGACTAGATGGAAAAAAATTCACGAGTTCAGCGACCGTCAGATTCAAAATCAAGAACGATCACACAGACTATTGGGTGCCCAATCCTGTCCTCCAAATACGCCATGCACGCGATGCGTGGGCTTGATCTGTTGACGCAGGAGCCCGACGTTGGTGTATGCGAGCACGGCAGCGTCGAGGGCATTCTGGCCCTCCCATGGGCTGAGGCCCGCGTGTGCACTGAAATAGTGCCGAGGGATGACGGAACGTTCCCGAGCAGTTACTTAGGGATGTGAAAGATGAATCATGTTCGTGTTCCTTACGTGTGTCCACCATAGTCCACTTGGCGTTGGACGACGGCCAGCGAGCTGCTCAGACTGGCACCATGCGGCGGGCCAGGCGCAGGGTGACACCTGTGTTCGCATCATGCCCATTCAGCAGCACCTCTTAGAAGCTGGAGAGATGGAAGGGGGGAGGGGGGGAGGAGACCAAGGACGACAACACATACATTAGACAAACGTCCAACCCTTCATACGCCCCCTTCTCCCACAACCGTACCTTGCCAGAACCGCCCTCCTCACCTGGCCAAAAAGAAATGCAAAGACACCCCATTAGCTTCAGTTCCACACCGGATTCGTTCTTCCCGAAACGACTCACCAGGCGTCCCAAGCAAAACCACCTTGCCATCGATCCCCAACGTCTCCATCGCCACCTTGACCGCACACGCGATCGCGACACCCGCGATACCGATCAGGTTATGCCCACACGCATGTCCGATCCCCGGTAACGCATCCATCTCCGAGTTCACGCCGAGCACGGCACCTTTAATAGCTCCGGCTCCAGCTTCGGGGTTGTGGTGGGTGTAGGTAGCGATCCAGGCGGTGTCGAGGAGATAGTGTCGTTGTACCACGAACCCTTGCGTTTCCATAAAGTGCGTGTATTCGTCGTGTGCGTAGCTGTACGTATCATGATGTTATTTGTGAGGCCTCGATCGGGTGGAGGAAGCGGAAAGGTTCGGATCGTCACTTACCGTTCTTCAAACTTGAGTTCGGGCCGAGCTATAATATGTGTAACGATCAATAATCAGTTCATACACGTCATGATCACGATGATGGCATCGTCGACACCCGGATTCGTCCATGCCATCCATCATGCATCAAGCGGTAATGGTTCCGTTCCGTTTCGGATGGAAAGCGATGACATGATTAGACCCATCGCAACAATGCTCCGAGGCCGAGTTCCACCTCCAAACGGATTTGGATGGGGGGAAGGGGAAGGGACACTCACCATGGATCTTATCGCTCAACGTTCTCAGCGCCGGACGAAGCCCATCGATCGTCCGCTCGATGACAGCGAGTATATCTGGCCTGTACACCTCGCCCTCTAAAAGTGGTGGCCTGCTCTGGTCCGCGTCGGGTCGCCATAGCTGGGAGAGGGCGGCGTTGGCAGTACGAGTACTGTTCGTCATCATGGAGTGGAGCGTAGAGATCAAGTCCCAAATCACGTCGCGATCCCACGAAACGAGTCGGATCTTGGTTCATCGGCCCTTGCATAGCAGTAATAGTTCTACGCACATGTTACCCCCCATGATCTATATAGATCTTGTCTAGTAGATCCGGCTCGCACCAGCGAACACAGACTTTTTTTTTCGAAAAAGAAAAAGCAGATAAACACGATAATAAGGTATGTACAAGCAGGTACATTGGACACAGCGGGATCGCAAGCAAGATCATCGAGTTGCAACAGAAAGAAAGAAAAAAAAAACGGAAAAAGGACAAGGAGAGAAAGCAAAACAGGAACACAAACACACGACACATTTGTTTCGTAAATAGCGACATGATTATACACAAGGCGTCGAGGTCCGAGATAGGGTGTGTGAGTGGGAATGATATTGAAGGAAAGTGAGGACGACGACTAGGACGAGGTACCCTTGACACGGCCCGTGACACGACTCGTGACCCGTAACCGATGTTGTCGATTCTTCAAATGAACTTCGTAATTCGACAACGAATCGCCCGGTCCGGGGTTATACAACTAGAATGAAACTACAGTCAGAAAGAAAAAACGTTCGCGACCAACGACGGCGACGTACCTTGCCAGGACAGTCCAAACACTTTATCCGCCACTCTGGTACCGCCCTGGGCGACTTGCGCAAGATGGCCTCAAATCTATCCTCTGGATACTCGGTCTGCAACATCACGATCGCACCAGACAACCACACGGGTATAGACTGTTCACTTGACGTTTGAGCATCAATAACTTCCGCGTCAGAAATCGTGTGCGCTCACGTATGCACCACTCATATTCGAACCAAGGTCTCCGCCTGGAGAACTTGAACTCACCATCGCCGGCGGTCGTGGCGACTCCGGCGTCGACGGACGGGGCGGTGCAGCAGACGTCGACTGACTCGCACCGTTCGTTTTCAGCGATTGTTGTGCGAGAGGCGCCTCCGACACGCTAGATGCCGTCGACACCGGCGAGACCGGTCTATCGTCCTCTGACGGTGGTACAGTCGCCGAATTGGGTGGTCGTGTCGGCACCTCAATCCACAATTCAGATTTTTGCCGGCTCGGTGTCTCCGCACCGTCTGCAGCCACCGAATTCGCCGCCCGACCTCGCTTCTTGGCGCTCGTCTTGCCCAGCTCTTCGTTCCTCAAATTCTGATGGTACTGCGGATCCGAATTATACTGAACCGGCCGTGGACGTCGATGCCGATGCCAAAACTTGCCTAGTAAGGGCACACGTCATCAGTCTGGTGCGTTTCAAAAACAAAAGTTCGGTCCGCATACCGCACGTCCCACACTGGGACTTGTCTCCCAAAGGTCCTTTTCTTCGCCCGATCGCAATGCTTTCCGGACAGCCACAATTGGAGCAGTGCCAAACTCCGTTTATCACATTGGCATGTTGCCCATCCGCAAACTCTTTTTCTTTCGCCTCCCTCTCACTCTCCCTCGTCTTCTTCGCGATAGCCTTGGTGTCCGGTGGCGCAGGGTTCACAACCGAGGGGGGTGGGTCGGTTTCGAGCAGCGACGACGGCAACGTAGGGGCGGCTTCCATGGCAGTCGTCGGCGTCGGTGCAGACACGCGGGCGCGTGGACGGAGAATTTCGCGAGGATAGTCGGGTGCTTTGAACAACCATTTCGGTTTCTTCTCCTTGCCCAGCGACAACGTCACCTGTGGAGTCAACTGTTGGGGCGGCAACTGCAGTGGCATGATGGACTGCCCATTCTCTGACGCCACCATATTGGCAATTGTCAGCGAGGCGGCCGCTGCGGCCGCACGCCTTGACGTGGGTGCACTCGCAGCAGCGGCAAGAGCAAGTGTCGCAGGATCCAACTCAGGGAAGCCAATCGCAGGCGTACGGTAAGTTCGGTTGGGTTCGCGGTCTGGAAGTGCAATACCACGACGACCCCGCGTGTTCCGTTTCCGCCTCTTGGTGAGTTCCTTTTCTCGCTCCTTTTCGCTCCGCTCGACCTCGCCATCGCTGAGGTAGTTGAGAATGGGTGTAAAGGACTTCACTTGGTCCATCGCTCTCGCGGCAGAGGTGAGGCTGGGCAAAAAGGACATGCGAAGTTCGTCGTCTTGGACGGCCGAGCCGTCGGCGGGGTGGCCCACGAGGAAAAGAGATTTCTGGTACACCTGCACTTGCTCCCGTATACAGTGCGCGATGGCGGTCCTGAACACACGTTAGATACCACACCCACATCTTCGAGCGCGCATACTCACTTGAATTCCCCACTTAAACCCAACTCGTTTGCATACACCTCGGCAAACAATTCTGGGGACGCATCCTGGTTCTCGAGGTCCCACTCGAATTGATCGTCCAGCTTCATTGAGCCCACGATCATATCAAGCTAACGCACGCGATCAACACCCCATCAACGACAACCACGACACAAACCCACCTTGATTACTATCCGCAAATCTTCATGCACCTTCTTCTCGTCCACCTCAAATTCGTTCACAGTCCGCGGCCGCTCCTTGCCATTATCATTGCTCCCGCTCGCCCCGTCCGCATCCTCAACCTTGGCACCAATCTTACGTTTCTTCCGCCGATTCGTTGGCATGATGCGCGTCGGCATCTCCTTCTTTGCGCGCTTCCGCCATGACTCCCACCACTGTACCCCGTCCTCGTCCAGCGTCCCCCGGCCCACAACCACGCCGTCCTCCTCCCCGTTTTTGCGAGGTGCATCGTCACCGCGTTCGGGTGCAGGCTGTTGAGGATGATGCACGACCTCAACGTCCGAATCATCCTGCTCCTCCGCGCCAGGTCCTTCCGACTGGTGTATCTCGATCGCAGGTGGTCTCCAGTCTGTGTCTATGCTGGCAATATGCGCTTTGAAATCGCTCAACTGTTCTTGGATCGACTTGGTGATCACACTGTGATAAGTGGGGGAGAGGGCGTAATCTTCGACTAGGGTCTGTGCAAACATTTCGGGGGTAATAACGGGGTCTAGACGACGGAGGTTGAACGAGGGCAAGCAGAAAGAGACAGGAAACTGACCGTTTAGGTTCCAGACAAACGTCTCGCGCATCTTGTGATGCTCCACGTCAAACTCGAGTCGGATCGGCACGAGCTGCTCAGGTCGGTCTGCCAACTCGGGCGGCAATTTCCTCGGTCTGTCGCATCGGCTCAACCATCACGAGTATAGAAAATGAAGGAAAAATATTACTGACATGCGAATGCCTTCCCTCCTCGCCCCCTTTTTCCTCTGTCCCATGTTGTCCGTTCGCGGTGGGCGGGGATACCGAACGTCGAACCGATCCGGGCGTCGGTTCATCCCCGAATTCGCAGCAAAGTCCCTGTCCCACCACGCCAATCTTCCACCAGGTCCGGCCGTTCGTAATTCCTGCAACATCCTCGCTTGCTTGGCGCGGTACACCGTTTCGTACGCCGAGTCACGCGCCATCACGTCTTTGAGCGCTGCTATTTCTGAGGGTGTGAGCGTCGGCACGGGATCTTCGATCTTGACAGGCGGTTTGTTCTCCATCGAGCCGTCCTTGTCAATGTCGGTGGTCGACTCGTCGGGAGACGGTTTCTTGTTTTCGTCGTTCGGGGCGTCGGTCGCGTCGGATGGCTTCGGTGGGACGACGTACGGTATGTAAGATATCTTGGTGACGGCCGGGTTGAGGGAAGCGATGTGGGGAGGGAGCTTTTGTCCTGGGGTCGTACCCGGAATAGGCGGCACGTTGACGGGTGGTGTACTCGGTGGGCCTGGGATCTCACCGATTTTGCGCATGGGCGGCATCGGGGAGCGGTGAGGGGCCGGTACTTGACGCGCGGGTGATTGTCGTTGCGGGAGTTGGGAACCTTGTTGCGGCATGCTGGGGATGTTGGGACCGATCGTTGCGTTATCGAGGCCCATGAACGAACCCGTCGAGCTTGGGGGGAGGCTCTGCAGCATGGGATGAGCTTTGTCACTAAGAGGGGCGACCACACTCACCGTTTCACGCGCGACAGGTGCGGAATGTTCACGGATATGGGGCTGCATCATTTGCTCTCGATCATGGCGTTGCATGCCCTGGGGGAGGACTGGAGGACCCATCAATGGGCCACCAGGACCACCCATCAAGGTCCCACCAGCACCTAGGTTGGCGGGCGTCGAAGGGTTGATGTTGATCTGGCCCATGCCTCCCATTCCGGGCATACCTGTCATGGGCGACATTCCCTGGGGACCCATTGTCATGGGCAAGTTTCCGTTCATGTGGGGACCAAGATTTGACATGTTCGCGCTGCCCATCGCGGGGCCCATTCCACCTGCCAAACTATTCGAGATACTGCCCTGGACACCTGGACCCAGAGTACCGATTTGCGGCCCACCCATCGGGCCCATACTCAAGCGTGGGGATTGTTTCGGGGAGGCATGACCGAGAGCTGAACCGGTTCTTGTTGGGGGACGGTTCATCGGGATTGCCATCTGCATGGCAGCTGGATTGAACTGGGGATTGAGGGTGGGGTTGGGACCGATTTGCTGTGGTTGGTTCATGGCGGGGTTGAGATTGGGGCCTGGGGCCATGTGAGCGCCCATGTTCATGTTCTGGGCGAGAGGGAGTGGATTCATGTTTGGGTTGAGGTTCATGGGGTGTTGATTGGGGTTCATGCGGGAGGGTGTGGACATGGTGCCAGAGGCGGTGCCGGGACGAGAGCTGGGAGGGGGCATGATGGGGAGCTGCTGAGGGGGGTCATGGGCTGGATGGGAGTGATGGGAACGAACGGAAGCTGAGGAGGAGGGGCGGTCGGCTTGGATGTCGTGGGACTGGCTTTGTGCGCGGTCGTGCTGACTGGGTGGGCGTTCGTGTGTGAGACTGTGGCCGCGTTCGTGCTGTGTGGGTGTTCCGGGTGCGCGATCGGGGGGGAGTTGCTGTCGCTGAAAGGGGGTGCGGTCGTGGGGGGACATTTGGACGTAGCGGAGCGGGTTCATGGCGGGCTGAAAGGGCATGCGCATGGGTGAATTTTGTGGCTGAGTTGGGGTTGTAGGGATGTGTTGGATCTGCTGCATATTGATGGGGATGTTGTTCATGGGGCCGATGTTGATAGCGAGACCGGAGGGGGGCATTTGGGGGTATGAGCCGCCCTGTTGCTGCTGGAGGAGCTGTGCGGGGGTGAGCGTGAGGGGCTGTGAGGGATGTGCGGCCATGAGCTGAGAGGGGGAGGCGGACAAGAGCTGGGTCGGGGAAATCGACTGCGACGGGGACTGGCCGTATCTGGGCCCCATCCCGTTCACCTGGTAGGTCTGACTGTGCATCATGGGCTGCTGAAACGACATCGGGTACTGGCCCTGTTGGGGCTGCGACGGGTAATTCATGTTCGACAACGACCACGCAACCGAAAAAAACAAGAGAAAAAGACAGAAAAAAAGGGCGGCGTCGGGGACGGGACGGGCGTTGTCGAGCTCGACTCGTCGGATGGGACAAGGTCAACCCGTCACAATCAAGCGTGACAATGTGTCACACTCCTCCCGCTGTGGCGCAGACTCTGGCTCGCCGTCGTCGTCAGTCGTGGCCGTCGTGCTCGTCGTGCGGCGCAGTGGGCGCGAACACGACGAGCAGCGCTAGAGTGACGCTGGACGGACATGACCGGCGATAAGATCAGCGAGACCCAACCGCACTCCGTCTCCGTCTGCCCTGTTTTTATTCATGTAGTTGGACTGCCTGTCCAAAAATGGCACCGCACGCTCTCACCGCTTTCCCGATGGGCAATGTCCACTCCCTCTCAAGATCAACAGGCGCACTCGACGCCTTTGTCGCTGAGCTCGGCACAGACATCACTTACGAAAAGAGGTTCGTCACCGTCCGTCTCGTCCCACTCACACCCAACCTTTTCAACAGCATCGGACAGGCCCGCTTCCTCAAGACAGTCCGCTGTCGCCACCGCAATGGCCCCCTCGTCGTCAAGATATTCGTCAAGCACGACCCCTCCGTCTCCCTCAGAGCCTACCACAGAAAGCAAAAGCGTGCGCCTCTTCTCTTACCCACCCGACCCCCACTCACCCCCTCCACAGTCGACAGGGATGCCCTCCACGACATCCCAAACGTGTACACCTACCAGGCATTTGTAGAGACAGAAAAGGCAGGCTACCTCATCCGCCAGTGCATCGCCAGCAACCTCTACGACCGCATCAGGTACGTCCCTCTCCTCTCCCGCTACTACTCACCCACCATGTCCCAAGCACCCGTCCGTTTCTCTCCCTCATCGAAAAGAAATGGATCGTCTACCAGCTCCTCACAGCCCTCTCCCTCGCACACCTCCAAAAGACACCCCATGGCGACATCAAATCCACCAATGTCCTCGTCACCTCCTCAAATTGGATATACCTCACCGACTTTGCCCCTTACAAACCAACCCGGCTACCTCTCGACGATCCCTCTGACTTTTCCTTTTTCTACGATACCAGCGGCAGGCGCACGTGCTATGTCGCTCCAGAGCGTTTCTACAAGGCCGACAAAGAGCCCAGAGCAATCGACCATCCAGACCCCCATCACCCCGTCACAGAGTCAATGGACGTTTTCAGTGCCGGCTGCGTCATTGCAGAAATGTTCCTCGAGGGCGCTCCCCTCTTCACCCTCAGTCAGTTGTTCAAGTATCGCCAAGGCGAATATACCGTCGACACCCAACTCGCCGTGATCGACGATCATGGCATCCGCGTAAGTCGTTGCCTGTCTGGGAAAGCTGAGCTAGACTGACGTCTCGTCAAAAGACGATGATACAACAAATGATATCCCTCGACCCTGCATGTCGTCCCACCTTTGACGCCGCCTTGGCCAGTGCCAGAGGTCACGTTTTACCAGAATGCTTCTATTCCTTCCTCCACGAATACGTCGCGTCCATCAGTGAACGTGTCGCGCCTTTTCCCTTTCCCTCGTCCAATTCTACCACCACCACCGCTCCTCCACCCACCCCACTCACCAGCAACTCCCTTAGGAGCAAAGAGTCCCCCACCAACGTTGGAGGTGCAGGTGAGGCACTTCCTAGCGAAAGCGATCACCACATAGACAGACTGTGGGAGGATTATACATCCATCGAACCGCACCTCATCCCACCACAACAGCCCGACCACACCGTTTCAGATGTGAGAGTAGACTACGACACAACCATCCCTTCCTCTCTCAAGTTACACCAGGTCCACTCTCTTTTCGTTTGCCTACCGACATAGCTGACAATATAGACTAGGACATCTTTCCTGTCTCGTTGCAAATTCCATCGTATACGCCCTCATCCCATCCGACCCCCGCCGAGGATGGACCTGCCCTCATCCTCCTCTCCCTCCTGCTTGCAAACGTTAGAAATTGCTCGCTGCCTTCGTCCCGCATTCGTACACTCGACATTCTCTTGGCACTTTGTGCACAGCTCACCGACGAATCCAAGTTGGATCGTGCCGTTCCGTACGTCGTAGAGCTGTTGCGAGACGAAGCAGCCGTCGTGCGAGCCGCGGCTGTCAGAACACTCATGCAAATTGTTGGTGATTTTTTATACAAGATCACTTGGATACTGAACTTGGTCGCAGCTGATGAGGGTGACCGTCATCACACCATCAAATGTCTCCATATTTCCCGAGTACATCATCCCAAACGTCCGATATCTCGTCCAAGACACAGAGGTATCCGTGCGCGCGACATATGCGCAGTGTATCGCTCCCCTCGCGGACACTGCGCTACAGTATCTCGAAATGGGCCAGACACTCAAAGCTCACGGCGTCACCCCCGGAGTGAACAACGACAAACAAGAATACGACGAAGTCCAGTTTGAAGTGTGTCGTTTCCACGTGCGACCAAACCAACGACTTTATTGACCCCACCCAACTCTTAGGTGTCGTACGACGCTTCCCTGTACGACCTGCATCTGTCCATCCAAGAACAACTCGCCACTCTCCTCATGGACCCCTCGCCCATCGTAAAACGTGCCGTGTTGCACAACATCAGCGCACTCTGCATTTTTTTGGGTCGGCAAAAGACCAACGATGTCATTCTGAGCCACATGATCACGTATCTCAACGACCGAGACTGGTTACTCCGACAAGCGTTCTTCGAGAGCATCGTTGACGTTGCTGCTTGTGCTGGAGGACGAAGCTTGGAGGAGTATATTCTACCGTTGATGGTGCAGGCGCTCTCAGGTGAGTACACCCACCCATCTCGTTGCAAGTATTGATGTGCTGACCGACACAGACGTCGAGGAGAGCGTCGTCGCGCGTGTCTTGTCCGCTCTCACCAGTCTCTGCGAGCTTGGCCTTTTCCAAAAGATGCGCATATGGGAGCTCATGAGCGCGACTCTGTGCTTCTTTTACCACCCCAACGTTTGGATACGACAAGGTTTGTCGTTTTGTTTTTCCAAATTTCGCATCGCGCACGCTCATGTGCTCGTGATTCAGGGGCAGCTGCTTTCATCGCCTCGGCAGCGAAACATCTCCAGCCGAGCGACGTATGGTGTATCCTGTACCCGTCCTTGCGTCATCTTTTACGTTGCGACGTCAGGGAAATAGACGAGCAGAGCTTGCTAGGAGCTATGAAGTCACCGGTATGCGGCATGGTCCGACGCAGTCGAGCGATGAACTTGATTTCTTCTCACAGTTACCCCGTCCTGTCTTTGATGGCGCCGTTCAGTGGGCCATGAAAGCGGAGCGGACGATGTTCTGGCGAAGTCAACGAAGGCCTGCGACCAGGGTCGAGTCTCCACGAGAAAGCATCATCTCTATGCGCAAGGCGGGAACCAACGGTATTGCCAAGCATAACGGAACCGAGGAGTAAGTATTTTCCCATCAATGTCGGATCTTCTGTCTCACCATCGGTCGCGAAACAGGGACGAAGCGCAATGGTCAAAACTACAGAACCTGGGTATGACGGTTGCTGACGAGCCAAAACTCGTCGCGATGCGTGATTACATTCTCAAACTCGCCAACAATGCGTCGAGGTACGTCGCAAATATTGTCTGCTAGATCGGTTGCTCATCTGATCGACTGTCGTAGCTTTGCTTCCCGCTTGCGATTAGAACCCAACTACGAAAGGATCATCCGCACCACGGGGGACGTCGAGCTCCAGAAACTCTCCGTCGTCCCTCAGACCGTCTTCCTCAAATCGCGCTCCACCACCGACCTCTCGCGTTCTTCGCGCCGCTCGAGCGACATGTTGGGTCGATTCGGTACGCCCCGGATGAGTCGGGCAACCAGCGTCGACCACACCCCGACCACGCCCGCGTTCGACGACTTGCGACGACGACTGACGTCGATCAATAATTCTGGTTCATCTCTCAATCTCGCCGCTGCTGCCCGCGCGCATGCTGCCGTGCAATCACCTTCACTTCCCGGGGCTACCACGTCGACGCTTGCCCCGCCGAACCCGCCCCTAGCTCACGATCGTCCCAGCAGTCCGACCGAGTCGGTGGTGTCGACGGCGAATTCAGCGCTCCGCGTGCCGCATAGACTCCAGGTCGGGAGCACGGACGGACAAAAGGCTGCGCCTGCTGTCGGGTCGTCGAACACGAACGCTGTTGGAGTTCTCGAAGCGCCCTCACGCATACGTTCAGACTGTTCTCCAGAGCGTTCGGGGAGATCGTCGCCCATTTCGACGGTGGGTGTCGCTCGGCAGACCTTTCGAACGCGCGTCACGTCTCTCCAGCCAATGTCTACATACGGTATGCATGGACTATTTATTTCATCTTGTTTGCTTGTTCACACTTGGTCCCACAGACGGCCAAGAAGTGGGGATCAACAATCTGCTTGAGAACCTCTATCTGGACAATGACCGTGAGCTACAACGCGATTTCGGTCCTCGCGTACACGAGGGACCGATCCGTCGACGGAACGCCGCACGACAGAGCTTCATCGGGCGGGACAATAGTAACCGCCGCGTCGAAGCTACGCTTGTAGCCCATCTCCACTCCCACACAGATTGTGTCACCGGGCTCGCCGTTGCCCCCGATCATTCCTTCTTTGTGTCGGCCTCGGACGACGGGAGTGTCAAGATTTGGGACACAGCGCGGTTGGAGCGAAGTGTGACAAGTAAACCACGGCATACATACACGCAGCATCATGCGCGTGTCAAGAGCCTGTGTATCATCGAGGGCGTGCACTGTTTTGCGAGTGCGGGAGAGGACGGGAGCGTGCATATCGTGCGCGTGCACGTGAACGCGTCAGGACCGCTGCCCAAGTATGGCAAGCTGTCGGTCGTCCGAGAACACAGGGTGGAGTCGGCTGGAGAGTACGTCACTTGCATGTCTCACTTCAACACTGGTGTGTGGTTTTGGCTCGTGTGGGTCATGGATGGGTGCGCTGAGCGATTGAAGTAGATATGGCCTCGAATTTGGTGTATGCGACCACGCACTCGGTTGTTGTCACGCTAGATCTGCGGGCGATGCGCGTGTTGCAACGGTTGGAGAATCCCCGCCATTTCGGTTCGATCACGTGTATGTGTATGGATCGAAAACGAACGTGGATCCTTGTGGGTACGTCGTCGGGGGTGCTCTCACTCTGGGACAGGCGGTTTGGATTGCTCCTCAAGAGTTGGCAAGTGGGTCGGTCTGGTGCTGGCCGAACGGCGCGGGTACACCAGTGTGCCGTGCACCCCACAAAAGGCAAGGGACGCTGGGTGATGGTCGCGGTGGAGACGTGGAAAGGCAGTCCGGAGCCGACACCGTCGACGTTGATCGAGGTGTGGGACATTGAGAAGACGGTGCTGGTGGAGAGCTTCGTCACGCGGACGGCGACGACGGCGTCTGAGCCAATACCAGAGCCCGAGGAGCAAACGGGCGTCGATGCGGAGCAGCGTCCAGCAGCAGCGATCGCTGCGCTCGTGAATTCGCGCTATCCTGGCGGTGCAGCCTACGCCAATGCCGGTTTTGCGCGACGGGACCGCGGACCATCGCAGAGCATGCAGCGAGACGAACTGTTGCCCGCGACGTCACCCGATGTGCGTGCGTTGGTTGTGGGGCTGGATTTTGGGGGCTACTCGGGGATGTACCGGTCGGAGATTGTGGATTTGTCGGCGGACGTGCCAAGCTCGAATCGGAATCGAGGGTTTGTGGTGACTGGATCGGAAGATCGACGGGTGAGGTTGTGGGATGTGAGCAGGGTGGAGCGGACGTCGGTGTTGGTGAGTGCGGAGCCCGAGTATGAGCGACCAAGTTATAGGTGCGTGTGGCGAGTTTTGTGTGGGTCGCGTGCTGACTCTGTATTGTGCGTGGATGTAGCACGGTACGCTCTTCGAACGGTGCGGTGACGAGCCACGTCGAGACGTGGGTGGAGTCGCCGAGCACGACGAACCAGAACAATCGGGCACCTCAGCGGATGTCGATGATCACGCATCACCAGCAGAATTTGCTCAAGTCGCATCAGGACATCATCACGGCGCTGGCGTGCATCGACGCGCCGTTCCGAGGGGGAATCGTGAGCGGGGATCGGGCGGGTGCGCTCAAGGTGTGGCGAGTGGGGACCAGTGATTAGATTTTAATTTTACATAATATTTTTTCTCGTAAACGGTAAAAAGTTGCTGGAATATAGTTTTTGACAATTTTTATGTGGGTTGGATACGTCCAAAAGTAGACACGTCTTCGAGTCACGTCGATTGATGTTACGATTGCTCGCTCGACCCAAACACAGGTCATATCGTGCCCTAATACACCATCGACTTGTACTTGTCCACCATCCACAGAGACACCCACGCACCATGTCGTCTGACGCCTCGGCCACCGCCCTCGCATCGTCCTCGCAACCGTCATCCGCACTCCAAAACGGCCCACACGCAGGTCCAGGTCCGGCGGAGGGTAAGAAACATCAACCAAAGGAGAAAAAGGACAAGGTTCAGAGCGCCACGTCGCAATACCCACTCGAGGTAAGTAGGTCCACCCGATCGCTCACGCGATGACGAAACCGATGAACGATGGCTCAACGATAATGTGCGCACACTTGGGGGGGTCCAGCTTCAACCGCCACCTGAATACATTGATCAGCGGATTCGACTGTTTGAGAGATTGCGCGTCGAGTATGACGAGTTTATCAAAGGTGTGTTTCCCTTCCTGTTGTGGGTTCGTATTGACATTTTCGGGTTGTTCGTTTAGCTCAGCCGAGAGAGCCTATTACTATTACACTGCCGGACGGCTCGGAACGCAAGGGAACGAGTTGGGAGACGAGTCCGTTGGACGTTGCCAAGGAGGTCTCGAAGAGTCTCTCGGAACGGGTCGTGATCGCAAAGGCGAGTATATAAAGATAAAATTGAGTCCCCACCCTCCTTCTGACTATGATGTCTTTCTTTCCCAAAGGTCAATGACGTTCTCTGGGATCTCGAACGGCCACTTGAGGGTTCGTGTAAGCTTGAACTGTTAGATTTCGAGCATCCAGAAGGTAGGGTTGTCGTTCCGTCATCGACGGGTGGTGATGGATAACTTGCTTTTTAGGAAAACGCGTGTTTTGGCATTCATCGGCGCATGTTCTTGGAGAGGCTGCAGAGAGACATTATGGATGTCATCTTTGCATCGGACCCCCGACGGACGAAGGTTTCTTTTATGAGATGGCGATCGACGAGAGGTACGTTTTCCTTGCGTTTTCTTCTTGCGGGTCCGCTTTTTTTGACTTGAGAGATAATCCAGAGTCGTCACCAACACGGATTACCCTGCACTAGAAAAAGTGGCCGAGAGTGCCATCAAGGACAGACAAAAGTTTGAGCGACTGCTCGTCTCAAAGGAGAATCTCTTGGAGATGTTTAGCGTACGTCGACGATGACCACGCTCGTTCATGCTACGACATGCTGATCGATTGGAACGACGACAGTACAACAAGTATAAGAAATACCTCATCGAGACCAAGATTCCCGATGGTTCTTCTACCACTGTTTACCGTTGCGGGCCAATGGTCGATTTGTGTGTCGGGCCTCATATTCCTCATACCGGCAAGATCAAGGCGTTCATGGTCACCAAGGTTCAGTCGAGGCGCACCCGACGGTTTTATGGAGAACTGATCCGTCTTCTTTGGCAGAACTCTGCATCTTACTTTTTAGGGGATGCAAAAAACGACTCCTTGCAGCGCGTATACGGCATCTCCTTCCCGGACAAGAAACAATTGTCGGATTACAAAGCATTTTTGGCCGAGGCTGCGAAACGTGATCATCGTAAAATCGGAAGGGTAAGCGTCGATCGAGAGATTTCGATCGTGAGTAATGTATATCTTTTTTACCCCACATTCAGGAACAAGAGCTGTTCTTTTTCAATGATCTTAGTCCGGGGAGCTGCTTCTTCTTACCCCATGGCACCCGGATCTACAACACGTTGCTCGAGTTGATGCGGGTACGTACCTTTTTTTTATTCAAATCAATCCCGGACGGGTCATTGAGGAACCTATGCCAGTCAGAGTATGTGAAACGCGGCTACCAAGAAGGTGAGCGTCGCTCTGAATCATCACCTCCCCCGCAGTCCTTGTCTGACGTCATAGCAAGTCATCTCGCCCAACATGTACAACTCAAAGCTGTGGGAGACCTCGGGGCATTGGCAAAACTACAAGGACGACATGTTTACGCTCGAGATCGAGAAAGAGACGTGGGCGCTGAAGCCAATGAATTGCCCCGGTCATTGCCTTATCTTTGACTCCCGGGACCGGAGTTACAAAGAGTTGCCGATCCGGATGGCTGAATTTGGTATTGTGCACAGGAATGAGGCGTCGGGAGCGTTGACGGGTTTGACCCGTGTCCGGCGTTTCATGCAAGACGATACGCATGTGTTTTGCATGCCGTCGCAGGTGAGTGTGCATTGCGACGTGATCGTACGGCGAGCGGCTTTGGTTTTTGACGTCGGTCGTAGATTATCACCGAGATTGAGGCACTGTTCGATTTCATGCAGCATGTGTATGGGTTGTTCGGTTTTGAATTCCGGATGGAGCTATCTACGCGTCCCGAAAATTTCCTCGGAACAATAGAGACCTGGGATGTCGCTGAAGCTGTCAGTCATATCGCATTTGTCTTTCTTACACAGACAATCACACGCTGACTGCGCACCGGTACAGCAACTGAAAGAGGCCCTGGATAAGCAATACCCTGGGCAGTGGGGAATCAATCCAGGGGACGGTGCTTTCTACGGTCCCAAGATTGACATTTACATCAAGGACGCCCTACGTAGATCGTTCCAATGTGCGACCATCCAACTCGATTTTCAACTCCCGGAACGGTTCAACCTCAAGTACCGTTCCGCGGAGGAAATGACGAATCCAGACAAGCCCCCTTCGAGGCCGGTGATGATTCACCGTGCCATCTTGGGAAGTCTCGAACGATTCATCGCCATTATTACGGAGCACTTTGGCGGAAAATGGTACGTCCCTGTCGAGTCGTGGTGCTGCGGCTTCTTGACAACATCTGAGCTGACATGAATGTTTTTGGAAAACAGGCCATTCTGGTTGTCACCTCGTCAAGTGCTTGTGATTCCCGTCGCAGTCCCCTATGTGAGTCATGTCGTTCCATTCTTAGTCGAGTCATTCTCCAGAGCTTCTCATGCATGACTCCCCTATTGTTTTCGGTTTTGCCAATGATCAGAAAGAGTACGCACAAGAGATTGCCGATAAGCTGTCTGCGCTGGGGCTGTTTGCGGACGTGGACAACGGAGCCGATACCCTCCCCAAGAAGATTCGCAACGGTGAAATCGCACAATATAATTTCCTCTTGGGTACGTTTTCGTGTCGTTCTCTTCTGGTTCCTTTTGACATGCTTTACAATTTTTTCTCTTCCTTCCCCTCTCTTAGTCGTGGGTCAAGAAGAACTCGACAGTCGATCGGTCAACGTCCGAAACCGGGATGATGTGGGTACAAAATCAAAGGGAGAGATGGTACCGCTGGACGAAGTTACTGCCAAGTTGGTCGCACTCAAGAACACGCGATGCATCGAAAATAAGCTCGTTTGATAAAAAAAGTCGATAGAGTAGCTTAGGTATACACAGTGAGGAGCAAACACTCTCGGGTTGGGAAAAAAGAACGAGGTTGGTTGATACAACGGAGCGGGAGCGTCCTTCGATGACAATGGAGTTCCCAAAATACGCTTGGCGCTACCGAGTTTCCATTGTCGTACCAAACGAATCAACATCAACTAGCATCTCCGAGGCCTAGAGAAGAAGAAAAAGAAAAAAAAGCCCAAGGCAGTTTATTTGTTTATGCAATAATGCCGCCCATGAACTGGTTCCGCTGTCACCGGAGATGAGCGTCAGAAAGGGATGAACGGGATTTCAATGAAGCACTCGCAACATACCAAGGCCTGGATGGCGTCACGCTCCGTAGGAGGCAATCCGTTGATCTGATCCTGTGTCAAACTTAATACCTGAAGTAGCATTTGCTGTGGAAGAGAAAATGAACGGTGTTAAGCAGTCGCGTGCGTCATATAAAAAACAATCAATGAAAAAGAAGACAAAGGCAAGGGGCCCGTTGAGGTGACTCACGCGCTGCGCAGGGTCTATATTGAGGTCGGGCACCGAACTAGGTAGCGCTTGAGAGGGTGGTGCAGGTTGGGGTGGTGGTGGTGGAGGTGGTCGGTAGTAAGCATGCTGCGGAGCCATATGAGGGGGCTGTTGGTACATGCTTGGACCGGTTGGCGGTGGGACAGACATTTGCGGCGGCAAGACGGGTGGTGTTGG